>JAYMFT010242496.1:0-11029 GCA_038088735.1 Panulirus argus | reverse complement strand
GGTGGGGGGAGTGAATGTGTATACACACTTACCGTACACTTAGATGAAGGGGGAGGGAGGTAGTTGGGTGGGGGAAGAAGGGGAGGGGAGTGGGGGTTACTTAATGACGCAAGAGAGAGGTGTGGGGTGTGTGTGTATATGAGTCACAAGCTGGCCTCCAGCGCGCGCCAAAATCTTAATCAGCTGACTGCGCGCCAAAAATTATCAGCTGATTTCTCTACCAGTGTCAACAAGAGCGAGGGCCGGCCCTCCCTATCGCAGACGCACGTCAGGGAGAGAGAGAGAGAGAGAGAGAGAGAGAGAGAGAGCCAATGTCGCGTACCTTCTATACGATAACGGAGGTGGGGGGCGGGTAGGGGATTGGAGGGACGGGGGAGGAGGGGGATTTGGGGGGGGGGGCTCCTGGCTGTCTGGTCAGACGCGTTATCTGTTGTGAGATGGCCCTACCAGGAGGAGGAGGAGGAGGAGAGGGCGGGTCGTACCACCTTCTGATGTCTCTTATCTCTACAAGAGCGAAGCTGAAGGTGGTCTTAGAGGGAGACTTGAGAGATGGTCCGCTCGCGGTTCGCACGGCCAGTTGTAAACTCGGGAGTTGCCGAGCTGTGAATTTAATGCCGAAACTATACTGCGTTGCCGGGTGTGGGTCTTATGCGTAAGTCGTTTACAAACGAGCTGTAAATCAGTTTGGGATAAAAGGTGACGCAGAGTGCTTGATGCTCTCGGTACGTTTGGCGCGCGATGGTACCGCGACTGGGTATGAGGGTTACGATCCTTGAGCACGACGGTTACGATCTTTGAGCAAGACGGTACGTACCGCTGAGTACGACGGTACAATCTTTGAGCAAGACGGTACGTACCGCTGAGTACGCGTGCACGATCCTTGAGCACGTAGGTACAATCCTTGAGTGCAACAGGTCGACTTATCTTCATTTAGCCACCGACGTAACAAGGAAAAAAAAACAAAAAAATGTCCCTACTCTTGGCCATCTTGGGTGATAGTGAACATAAGGTATGAAAAAAAAAAAGAAAAAATTGGCGAAGAATTTGATCAGAACTCCTTGAGCAGTTTGTATACCTGACTATCGGAAGCCGAAGACGATCAACATATGAATAAAAGATGTCTCTCATATTTTTACTTATTTTCCTAGAGTGAATAGTGGTCTATCACAGACCGTTTATTCAAATCACTCCTCAACTTATGATAGATAAAGGTATCAAAAAATCAATAACCCTTCATTTAACAGAATACGTCTATATGTGAGGGAACAACGACATTAAAACTGAATATCACTTTAGCTCGGCGTCCCCTGAAGATCAAAGATTGCCATAAAGATATTTAAATCCAGCGGGAAGATCCAACTGTAAGTGAAATAATAAACAACTGAACAATATCCGAACGTAAGCCCAGTGGCAGTCGTAAAGCAAACGCTAAAAAAAAAAGAAAACACGAGGGAGAGAGAGAGAGAGAGAGAGAAAATTCACATCGAATAACAATCTCAGTGGGACCCGTCACCCCCAACGCTTAGAATGTAAACAAATACATTTGTCGATTCAGTGGCACGCGTCACCCGCGCGCTAAAAAGGCCGTTGCTTTAGCCCCAGCGGCCGGCCGGGGAAGAGATAGATGGATGCATGCATTTGCGAAAATTATGCACAAATAAAGTACGAATTGTGCACAAACGGCCGCCCGTGACTCGACGTGCTGTTATTAGCCGCCATTTCTGAATCGCATTAGTCAAAACGGGTCGCCAATTAGCCCGTGATTTAGGAATTTCTGACGATGGCACAAACGTGTTGGACGGTGGCGGATACAAACGTTTATCGATAGCCTGTTGGGTACAGGCTGTTACAGTCCGCCGTTACAACAGACGTTATAGGTTACAGTCAGCCGTTACAATAGACGTTACAGGTTACAGTCCGTCCGCCGTTACAGCAGAGGTTATAGGTTACAGTCCACCGTTTCATAGAGGTTACAGGTTATTCTCCGCCGTTACATGGTTACAGGTTACAGTCCGCAGTTACACAGAGGTTACAGGCAACAATCAGCCGTTACTTAGAGATTACAAGTTACAGTCCCCCGTTACATAGAGGGTACAGGCTACAATCCGCCATTACATAGACGTTACAGGTTACAGTCAGCCGTTACATATATGTTACAAGTTACAGCCTGCCGTTACATAGAGGTTACAAGTTACAGTCTGCCGTTACATAGAGGTTACAGGTTAGGGGGCTGCTTGGTGGAGTTACAGGTATGGGTTAGAGGATTAAATGATTAAAGTCAGGTACAGGGTACAGGTTACAGATTACAGCGTAAGGAGGTACATAGGTTCAGGAAGGCGAGAGAGAGAGGGTGGGAGAGACAGCTGGTGATACAGGATTATGCCGTATTGATTAACTGGGTTCGGGTTCAAGATGGAGGGGGGGGGAGAGGGGGTCCGGGAATGCTCTGATAGAGAGAAAGAGAGAGAGAGAGAGAGAGAGAGAGAGAGAGAGAGAGAGAGAGGGGACTACGAAGGATAAGATAACACTCCCGATAGCCGGCGATGGAGAGATAACGCTATCGGGAGTGGTGATGGTGGGGTATAGGGCGAGTCAGTCAGCCAGCGATAGGTGTTATCCCGCCGCCAGATAAGAGATTGTGGGTTGTAGATAAGGGAGTAAATGCCCTGGTCCCGTCCATGACCCCGTCTCTCTCTTGGCCCTACGAGGCTTGTTAAGTTCATCGTGATAGTTCTCTTAGCTCTCTCTCTCTTTTCTCTCTTCTCTCTCTCTCTCTTGCTCTATCTCTCTCTCTTGCTCTATCTCTCTTTCTTGCTCTCTCTCTCTATCTCTCTCTCTCTTTTTCCAGGCTGCCAGGCGATTCTCAGGTGTTAAATTGTGTTAATAATGATGGATGAGTGTGTTAAACTGTGTCGGAGAAAATGATGGTTGGATGTGTTAACTTGTGTTAAGTGTGACGCACTGATGTGACGCTGTTTGCAGAGAGGTAGTGACGGGCAAGTTGGAGAGCAGGTTCGGCTCGTTAGGTATGGTGTTAGGAGAGTTAGTAATATAGACTGACCACTGTCTTAGAAACATAACAACCATCGACCATAGTGCTAGAAGTAACAACTATCGGCCATATTGATAGAAGTAACAACCATCGACCATAGTGTTAGAAGTAACAACTATCGACCATAGCGTTAGAAATATCATGTATCGACCATAGTGCTAGAAGTAACAACCACCGACCATAGTGTTAGAAATAACAACCATCGACCATAGTGTTAGAACTAACAACCATCGACCATATTGTTAGAAATAACAACTATCGACCATAGTGTTAGAATCAAAGGCCATCGACAACAGCGTAAGAAATAACATCAACCGACTAACACTTTTGGGAAGAACAACTATCGACCACACTGTTAGAAGCGTCGACCACTCACTAACAGTTCTAGTAAAGTTAGCACCACAATCTACCACTCAAATCAACCACAAGGACTGTCGACCAAGTGTTGTAGTACCGTTAGAAGGAGCCAGACTGTTAGTAGCAATAAGTTTCTAACATCTAACGACCCGTCATAACTTGTAGCAGTATGAACAATTATCTAACACACAGTTAATCGCGATAAAGTATCGACCCACCATCACAGGATACCTGGTACACACCTGGTACACACCTGGTGCACGCCTAGTACATACCTGGTACACACCTGGTACACTCCTGGTATATACCTGGTACACTCCTGGTGCATACCTGGTACACACCTCCATCCTATGTTCCCTCCCTCCCCCCCCCCATTATTTTGGTGACCAGGACTAGGGGGGGGTGAAGGAGGGTAAACCAATTGCTCTTGTTTAAGATAATACTGAGAGAGAGAGAGAGAGAGAGAGAGAGAGAGAGAGAGAGAGAGAGAGAGAGAGAGAGAGAGAGAGAGAGACTCTTTTTGAACGTAGAGTGCAACTTTTCCTTCTCCTTGGAAACATGCTTTGATACATCCAGTCCCTAAGAAGGGTGACCGTTCTGACCCTTCTAACTATCGTCATGTTGCTTTGACATCCACCATTTCCAAAGTCTTTGAATCCCTTCTCAACTCCCATATCCTTAAACACCTTGAAAACAACAGTCTTCTCTCTGATCACCAGTATGGCTTCCGTAAGGCGAGTTCCACTGGTGATATTCTTTCGTATCTTACTAATGTCTGATCATCATCCCTGAAAGATTTTGGGGAGTCATATGTAGTTGCCCATGACATATCTAATCTAAGGCTCTTGACAGGGTGTGGCATCGGGGTCTCATCTCTAAGCTCCCCTTTTTTGGCTTCCCTCCCTCACTTTGCTCCTTCATCTCTAGCTTCCTCTCTGGCTGACCTATTTCTGTGGTTGTTGATGGATCAGCCTCCACCATTTTCTCCATCAACAGCGGTGTCCCTCAAGAGTCTATACTGTCTCTTACACTTTTTTTTTTCTTTTTTTGTTCAACGATTTCCTCTCCTCCACAAATAATCCAATGCACTCGTACGCTGGCGACTCAACACTGCATTCATCCACATCCTTCGATTCCGCTCTCACTTCTCTCACTCGATCTGCATCTCGCCTTGACATAGCTTCCACAGTAAACTCAAACTTGGATAGGATATCTCAGTGGGGTACACAAAATCTTGTTAGATTTAATGCCTCCAAAACCCAATTTCTACCCATTTCTATATCGAAAACTGCTCACAACTCTCGTTTCTCCTTTGATGGTTTTGTAATTCCACCTCTTGACTCAATGAACATACTTGGTATTACTGTCATATCCACTCTCTTTTGGAAACCCCACATTACGGGAACAGCTAAGTCTGCCTCTAAGAAACTTGGTATCCTGTTTAAATGTCGAAACTTCTCTTTTGAACAGTTGCTACGTTTATACAAGAAGTTGATTCGTCCTTGTATGAAGTACTGCTCTCACATTTGGGGTGGTTTTAGCTCTGTTTCCTTACTTGATAGGATTGAGTCGAAGGTGGTCCAACTTACAAACTACCCCAGGCTAACTTCCAAGCTTGACCCCCTTGCCCTACGCCCGAATGTTGGTTCACTTTCCCACTTCTATAGGTATTACTTTGGTTTTTGCTCCCGAGAGCTGGCTGCTTGTGTGTCCCCACTACTAGCTACACCACTAGCTGCGTCACATGACTATTGTGTGGCCATCGGCGACTCAAGGGTGGGCCTTTTTGATACCTGCTTCTTTCCCTACATGTCGAAGCACTGGAACTCTCTTCCTTCTCATGTCTTTCCCAATAACTCTGACCTGGCTCATTTCAAAAGACAGGTCTTTCACTTTCTCAAAAATTCGTAAATATTTTCCCTTTTGTATTCTTTTTCCGTTTCTTAATTCTCTATAATTCAATTGAGGCCCTGTCTTGATGTGGACCTCTGTCCGTGACTGGAACTTTCAACATAAAACAAAAAATTAGTTACTTAGATGCACAGATACACTCTCACGGTCACACTCATAATCGTTTTCTCTTTATACACAGAAATGGTAAAGGTTTGATAATAAAGACCCATCAATTTCCCGATGAAATTAAGGCTAGGCGACCAAACGCTTGAATGCATCAGTGGGACTTAACTCCCCCACCACCATAAAAAACACAACAACAGCTCAGTCTCTGCCAGCACAACCGAGGGGATGCCCTCCGAAGGGGCTGCAGTAATAAAGAAGGGGGTTAACTAGCCCTAATACCAGAAGACAGTCAGGGCCTCCAGGAGGTACTGCTGAATGAAAGATCATAAACAACCCGTAATTGGAGAAATTATATTTAGAGTAAGTTTGACCAACTCTATTGATAGTCTGGCAATGGACCAGAGAGGCTTGATGAACCAGAACAAATTTGTAATGATAAGGAGAGGACATTTCTTATGGTACAAGAGGCAGTAAGATTTAGCCTCTCAGACACGAGATAAAGTTCTCACAACAAGTTACTTTAATTACAGGGAGATAGACCGGTAGAACTGGAACCTTCATCTCTGTGAAGATGCATGGAGGTATATATTTATACAATGGATTAGAAAAATTATTTCCCCAGTACGGCACCGAATACACACGAATACGGGTCCCAAACACGCAAACACAAATTTTAAAGCTTTGTTTTAGCTTACAGTAGACCAAAAGTAATGAATATCAACAGTGAATTTCCACGATGATACATGGCTGAATATTGGAACACATGGGCAATAATGATGGACAGAAATAGATTGGAAACGTAGGGGTCTAGACAGAAGCACAAGGAGTAAACTTTATGACACACTCAACGAGATTGTGAAGGACGTTGAATGGGATGGTAAGTTTCCAGACTCTCTCGTACAATAGAAATATATTTTCTTTTTCATCTTCAGTGAAATATTTTATTGATTAATACCAACGACCAGGTAGACTGGTTAAGGTAAAGAAGAATCTCCAATTTGTGATTTTTTTTAGGCATCCTTCAAAATGGTACCACAGAGCGAGGACTGAGCCTAGTAAAGCCAGAATAGAGGAAATAAATAAAAAAAAAAATAAGAATTGTGTGGGCAAAAGTATGGATCAATAAGAACTGTTCTATAAGTTTATTTTGGATGATTCGAAAGATGAGAAGCAGTATAACCTACACTCACTCTATGATAATGCTCTCACCAGCACTCCTGATGGAATGGCATCCGACATCACCAACTAGAGTAGATGATAATGCTATCAGCAGGGAGTTGATAAAGATATTGGACTTCTACAAAACCCATGAATCCTATGGGATCTTACAGTATTTTCTAACAGAATGTAAGTAGATCCTCCATTACACAGTACGTTAGGGCCTCATTTGAGGTAGGCCCGGAGCTGATGAAATGACTACTTTCCTTTCTCATGTTCAATAAGTGCGGTAGAGAAAGGTACTTTGTCTAAACTAAGAACCAATGTTTGGAGAAATGATCGGGGTCCAACTGACTTCTGGGCCACATACTGGTATAGGGATAAGAGACGCGTTAGTTCTAAATGAGGTTATCTTTTTTATGCGCTAATATGGCTCTAGAAAATGCAAGAGAGAAGGCACCTCGGTGCCCATCTTTCCGCCCGGCTCAACTGCCGGGAGGAAAAAGATGACCAAGAAACATTTGTAATACACAATATGCAAAAAGAAGAAAAAAAAAAAGGAAAATGAAACACGATCAGTTCCCAAGTGCACTTTCGTGCAATGATCTCATCGTCAAGGGAGATACAAGAATGAGATAGATGACGTAGAACAGTCATTTGATATACAAGGAAGAGACGAAGCTAAGACGCCATCGATAAACAATGGCGTCTTAGGTACGTCTCTGCCATGTATATCGGCTGACTGTTCTACATCTTCTATCTCATTCTTGTATCTCCCTTGACGATGAGATCATTGCACGAAAGTGCACTTGGGAACTTATCGTGTTTCATTTTCCTTTTTTTTTTTTGTATATATATTAGATCACGCGCACCACTGTGATCTCTTGCAATGATACACAATATGGTTTTCGCACGTTGGACTGAACTCACTAACCTTTTAGGTTTTTGGGATCACCTAAAGATTCGCTAGATTAGGTTATGGTTAGTCTGGGATACGATACATTATGTGTGTTTTATACCTTATCCGAACCTAACCAAACCTAACTTAATCTAATCTGACATAAACCAATCTAACTTAATCTAACGTAGTTTAGAGAAACGTTGCGGAACGAATCTTAAGGTGATCCCATTTCTGTATCAGTTGTGAGCAGCGTCTTATGGGAGGCGACTGTCAATTGTGGACGGCATAAACGGGATATCAGAGAGACTTTATTTGTTCTACGCTTTTCGTTAACGAACATTTTTTTTTTTTAGGTAGGCGTGAGAAGAAAGCCTCTAAAAGGGATTGAAAGGAATGTCAGAGATAGCAGAGGGCACGCATAAGAGGATCACGTTTAGAATGGAAGGAAGTTGCAAGTGGCGTTCCGCAAGGATCCACTGTTATTCTGGGTCTACTGTTGTTCTGGGTCCACTGTTACTCTGGTTCCACTGTTATTCTAGGTCTGCTGTTATTTTGGGCCTACAGTTATTCTAGGTCCACTGTTAATTTGGGTCCACTATTATATTCTTGATATATTTTAATGATTTTCGTGGAATGAAATTCCCGTCTTGAAATATTTGCTCGTGATGTCATACCTATTAACGGACCAGTAGAGTAGCAATCAGTGGGGTGACTCGCAAAAGTTAGGTGAATTGTCGGAAAGGTCGAACAAATTGCTAATCAAGTAATCCAATTGAACGAACGTGCACTAATGAGGAAAGGTGAAGATAAAGCCAATTAAGCTTTGATTGCTCTGGGACAAAATTGCAGAATCCCATGAAAAAGACACTGGGATTGATGTCCTGCCATCCTTGTCGTCGGTGAATCGTCTGGAAAGGATTAGGTCAGCAAATTTGATGGTAAGAATAAAGACAATATCAGGGTCATAGACGGGGAAATTTTCCAAATTAGAATTGAATTTTTCGGCCTAGATTCGAGTTCGGGACATCAGTAGGTTCCCCTAGATTGAAAAGAATACAAAGTCGTTTCAGGAAATGCAACGGAATAACACAAGGACGGTACAGGAATGAAAAATAGATGGCCTTCTTGTAGGAAAGGGAAGTACATGACTGTCAAAGCAGAAAAGGGAAGTACTTGACTATCCGGATAGAGAAGGGAAATACTTGATTAACCATTTTTGAAGAAAGAGGATATGAAAGTCATTTTGACTGAAAGGTAAAGGAAACTAACGCAATCATTGGGAAACAGAACAGAAGAAAAACATGGATAGTAACATAATAAGTGGACGTGTGAACAGGTCTGGCAGGGGGAAGTGTGTGCCATGAACAGTGAGGAATTCGAGAACTTGAAAATTAGATATGTTGGACTGAGAGAGACGATACCACGAATGCAGAAATGTGGAGCGCTATACTTGTAGAAATGGTGGATTAGCAGAGGGTGGAACGGGTGTGGACATATTGCATGCGGAATTAGTGGATGGCACATCACAAGTGTAGAGGTATTGGATTGAGAGAGCACCAGGGATGTAGACGTAATGGAGTCAAGAATGGGGGCACAGCGAGTGTGGGAATATGAGAGCAAAAAATGGGGCACTATGGGTCTGAAATTTGAGATCAAGAGAGGAGCACCACGAGTGTGAAAAGGTGGGATTAAGATAAGCAACATTATGTACATGGAAATACAGGACAGATTCAGTGAACGGCCACAAGAGTAGAAACTTTCCTCTCATATCTACAAACAGGTAATAATGAATACGATTCCACACACACACACACACACACACACACACACACACACACACACACACACACACCTGAGTCAGTGTAGGTCTCGTGTTACACATGACACATCAGGCCGGCGCCACGGGCAGTGACTGCGGAATGATTCACACTACGGGCTCTGATGTAAACAGCCCCGCTCTTGGCTTGGTGTGCGCCAGTATTGAACGTATGCAACAAACAGTCTAGAAACATAACAAGCACTTGGAACTCTATGCGAATCCCACAAACACCTCTTTTCACAAGGCAGAGTTATCCTCCCGAAACTTGCTTCAGTTAACGTCACTGTATGTTTGGAAACAATGATGAGGGCAGTAAAGTGATTGAATTTCACAGGCGCAAGCGATGCGGTGTAATGCCATTGTTTGATTTACATATTGATGCAGGCATGATTATGGCACAGCGAGGAGAGACGACGTTAGGTATAAACCTATTGACATGTTAGTTAACAGTTCCCTCAGAATTTCCCTGTACACGAGCGAATGCATAATGATGACATTGGAGAACCTGACCATAAAGGAGTATGAAAATATTAATGGGACATGTAAAGTAAATGTACAGGTGAACCTACTGAGGAGTGGGTCTGAAGTGTGAAATGTTTCGTGGCGTTGTTATTTCGCGAGCAGGAGTAAGGTGTGGAGGGCGGGTGTGAGGCGAGGAGAACCTCAGCTGAGCTTAAAGACCTCCCTGAACCAGTAGCATGCGGGGGACCAGACTACGCTTCATGTTCATGTTTTGGTGATACGTCTACGGTAGTCGGTCGTTCGTCGTGTGTCCCTATCGGCCGCGCTTGTCGTTCCTCCTTGGAATCAGTCGTCAGTTTCTCCGAGCTCACGGCCACATCCTCCTCAAGGCGTTCGTCAGTTTCCTCCGGCGAGACACGTTGCGGGTGTTCGTCTGGCTGAGTCAATATCTTTAAGCATTTTGAACAAAATATCGGATCTGTTTCATATTCATCCTCCCGCTTGTGATAGCCAGTATCATATGTTTTGTAGGAGGGACTATGCAACTGTCCACGTCTAAATAGCTTATGTTACAATTTGTGGACATGTACGAATATCAATTCATTTATTATCCATCCATCGACTGCTGTGTCTATGAATGAGCGCTGACAGTCTGTGCCTCACGGTGTTCTGAACACATGAACACCGGGCATGCCAGGTGCTGTGCTAAAGTGATCAGAAGATCTGTGAATTTTCCAGAAGACCTCAATTTAGATAATAAGCAGCTCGGTCCTCACCCTGTGAGTTGGCACGTCCAGTACAGGAAGCAGAGCACATTGCTAAAGCAGTAATCTCAGTTCCTTTGACTCAAGACACTACTTTTTCACAATCTGTGAACTTTGGTAACTGGCATTTTTGACTCGTATACTAACTGCTGGCATACATATGTAGAACAGAAAGTCTAATGCAAACATAAAACCGCGTTTCAGTTAGGTTTTATTCAACAAATACAAATCAACTGAGTGTTCTGTTACTCATATTCGCAGCTTTCCATATGGTGCATGGTGAGTTTCAGTTCATTGTTGCTATGGCGTAGCAGTTAGCACCTGTCATATGACTGACTAGGAAACTATGGTTATGGTGTAGCCCTTGAAACTTTATACATATGAAGCAGAAAAACACGAGTAACTGGGTCTATTGGAATATGTTCAGATGGTAATTTCCCTACACGGGCTCTCTCTCTCTCTCTCTCTCTCTCTCTCTCTCTCTCTCTCTCTCTCTC
>JAYMFT010242485.1:0-11029 GCA_038088735.1 Panulirus argus | reverse complement strand
TATATATATATATATATATATATATATATATATATATATATATATATATTATAAAGAGGTATGAAGTGTGTATAGTATGTGCGGGAGGGGTAGTGCGGTTAGGGCGATTCTAAAAGGGTGTACTGAGGAACACTGACCTTTATGCTTGTATAAAATAAATCAATAAATCAAATAAATCAACAGGGCGGCTCATTGTAAGATTGAGCACATTGAGAGTCATCATTTTATATATAAATTAACTTTTTAAAATGTACATTGAATCTTTGTTTTTTTAATTTTAATACTGCACAGTTATTCTTCTTTTTTTTAATCTTAAGAACAAAAAGACTTAAAACAAAAGCACATCACATGCGGAGATTTCGAAACACATTACGAACCTGAGAAGCAATCGACTCAATGTTATTTTGGGGGGAGTGAAACGCGGGCAAGCAGAGGAGGCAAGAGGTGTGTGAAGAATTGGTTGGTGGTTGTTGTGCAAGTGGTGCGGGAGAATCAACTTTCTGGTCGTTTCCTGTGGAAGAATGGAACAGTCAGTCACGAGCCACAACCTCACACAACCTCACTGAACCAACCAACCAACCTCCCCATTCCCAACCCCCCATGTTCTATACACACACACACACGCACACACAATAGCCACTCAGACCAGATATTATATTTTTGTCTTTCTTTGATCCTCTCCTCATCCCGCCCTCCTCAAAATCTGTTTTAAATTGATATTAACAGAATAAGACCCACGGATGCAGCTTCTCTCTTCCTTCTGCAACCTCACAGTATATAAATATTCATCTGCCTAACCTCTCAATTCCTCTCAACTGCAGGTCAAACGGTTTTACTAATGACCTAGCCTTTCCATCGGGTACAACAGCATCCAGACCTACATATTCCATGTCAGGCTCTCCCTGTACCGCCCAGAATGACCTTGCTTGACCGCTCTACCGACTACATGACCTCTGTTTCACTCCGACTGACCTAACCTCCGGTAACATGAGGGTTTAAAATAATAAATTCGTAGTAAGTATTGTCAATCCCTTTCCAGGACTGTAACGTAATGGTCCAGAAGGTTTTGAGCCCATATGCCTGCCGATCCATTACATATTCAGCCTGCCGTGGCTTCAGGCACAGATAAAAAGACCCTGGTCGACACCAAGCATTAAATGAAGCTTGAGAGAGGGATGGAGAGATAGAGACGTTAGGAAAGAAGATGGATAATCCAAGAGCTTTGAGAGAGGTAGAAACCCTGTTCTTTAGGAATGTTCCGGTCGTGGTTGTTAGGAAAGACATGAGAAAGTAAAGAGCTCCAAAGCTCAGCATTGTAGGGAAAGAAACAGACGTCACAACGGCCCGTCCTTGAGTTGCCAAGGGCCAAGCAGTATTCGTGTGACGTTGTGGCTTGACGAGTGTCGCGTGGTCTAGTTAACGGCAGGAAAACACACGCATCCAGTTCTCGGGAGCAGAAACCGAAGTAGTATCTACAGAAGAGAAAGAGAGAATCAACATTGCGCCATAAGGCAAAGTGGGTTAAGTTTTGAGGACAGACTGGGAGAGCCTTAGACTCAGTTATGAGAGGTAACTACGCAGAGTTAAAACCTCCTAAGATGTAAAAGTAGGACAGATGATCCGAGAAACTATTCAGAACCTTTGGCATCTGAACAGGTTTCCCAGTTTCTTTGAGGCAAACTCTTGCTACCCGCGTAATGCAAATTTTCCGGAGAAAGATCAGAGGTTACTATAAAACCAAGTAGGTTCACCGTACTACTGAATGATGGAATTACTAAGCCATCACAGGGGATGGAAAAACTGTTTGGAGTTTTATAAAGAAGAATAAGAACATTACGGTTTAACAGGCGCTGAATTTTACAAAAGGTCAAGTCTGTCTAACAGGGAAATCCTGCCCAAATCTGAGTTTACGGAGGCGGATGTAACGAGACGAGACGCAGACCGGGCGAGTGAGGACACAGCGGACCTGAAAGAACCGGAGGAACGAAGTGTCGATTCTTCAGCGTGTGAGAGAGCAGAGTGAGGGAGCGAAGCCGGGAGAGGTAAGCTTAGGAACCAGCTGGCAGTGCCACGCCCTGTCTAAAGCTACTGATATATCAAGGGCTACAACGGAGGATTTCCCACGATCCCTCAGAGATGACGACCGGACATCAGGAAGATAAGAACAAACACCACCGGAGGATCTTGCCTCGAGAGAGATGTAGCGATGGTGAGAGGGAAGACTGGGAGATTCAAGGCGTTTCAAGGAAGTGGGAGCTGAGGAGGGAGTCAAGGACCCGGGAAACGAAAGAAATAAGACCAACAGGAGGAAAGAGTACAGTTGATGAAGACCTATAAATATTCACATACGGCATGCCTGCCGTACCAGTAAAACCTTACTGTCATACTAGACTTTACTATTCCCACTAGAATGTGACTACTAATCATACAACATTAGGACATTACCAGCCATGCTAGATTATCACTTTACTAGTCATGATAGATTGCTATTTTCTATCTATACTAGAGTGAGACTACTAGTCATGCTAGATTATGCCTTTACTAGTTATAGTAGACTGGAATTTGACTATGCATACTTGTCTTCTTTTCCATACCATTCTAGATCATCCCTTTGAAGGCGATCAACACGAAAGATCGTCTGAAGTTGAATGTTTCCATACAAGAAAAAAAATAAAGAAGTGTTACCATTGTACAAATTTTGATTTAAAAAAGCTCTAATTGTACAGATTTTGATTCAGATGCATTATATTGCAATCTATTTGTATTTAGAAGTGCTTTCATTGTAGCTATTTAGAAGAGCTACCCTTATACTTATTTTGAAGCGTTCCATTGAATTTCTTCTTATTCAGAAGTGCTGCAACACACTGATTTCGTCACTTACTTATTCTTCTTTAGAAACGCTGCACCAACACACATACTGGCGCTGACCCCATACTTTCCGAGGCACAGATTTGTTGGTTAGGTTTAAGTCATTTTGAAAACCCAGTTGAACACATGCTGCTAAATAAAGAATTTAGAAATCAATTTTGAAAAACGTATTTACATAATACCTGATTTATATCGCGCACGCGCCCCACTGTTCTGCTGTCAGAATTTCTCTATATTGATTCTAAAAATCTTTTCTGACTAGAGTCGAGCAGATCTTGTAATAAAATCATGAATAACTACATTCAAATTTCCAAGTGACGGAAATCACGTTTAACTAACTATTAAGCAATTACTGTCTTTCACACTGTTATCAAAGACCCTCAACATAATTATCACCTGGAAGGGGGATAATCTTCACATAATTAGTCACCGTGTAATATAATCCTGTGTAAGTCGCACGGGTTGATTACAAGGACCTAGATTATTACACGTTGCAATGCCTTTACACACACACACACACACACATTATATATGTATATAATCGTAAATTTCCATAATTTCAAAATCCTGTAAGACAGAATAAGAATGATGTTAGATGAAAAAAAAATCTTCGAACTCCTTGCCTCAGATATTCTCTGTTTCAACAAGTTTCGGATATTTTTGAAAACTTATGAATGAATCTTGGGCCACGGAATCACTAGGAGTCGACTTAAAGCAGTATTTTCCATGGATAATAAAGTCAAATTTATCACCCAGATTCTGTTACATCTGAAAACCGTTAGCACGACGGTACAACCCTTGAGCATGACGGTACGACCCTTGAGCACGACGGTACGACCCTTGAGCACGACGGTACAGCCCTTAAGCACGACGGTACAACCCTTGAGCATGACGGTACGACCCTTGAGCATGACGGTACGACCCTTGAGCACGACGGCACAGCCCTTAAGCACGACGGTACGACCCTTGAGCATGACGGTACGACCCTTGAGCACGACGGTACAGCCCTTAAGCACGACGGTACGACCCTTGAGAGCACAAAGGTAGGACCCCTGACCAGTACGGTCAGACCCCTCAGGACGATGACATGACTTTTGACCTTAACCTTACGAATAAGGTCTAGAAAGGCCTGGCCATCATAACCATAGGTCTTCCCGTCGTACTAACGGGTCGTCCTGTCTTGTTCAAGGGTCATACCGTCGTGCTCAAAGGGTTAGATATTAAGAGACTGTGCGGGAATACATCAAAGATACAAACAGATGGTTAGGTCTGCCTCTATTATAATGATCACACAACTTCTCAAAGCAAAGGAAATCCATAACGCATTCAGGCTGCATACATACATACATACATACATAACATAGAACAACAATTACATGAATACATACGCACTTGAAATTAATAACAGTGCAAGATATACATATGCATACAAGCTGTCAGATAACAGGCCAAATAAACCGGCTTATACGTGAACACATAAACTTCTGAAATATACATAAGCTTATACATGAATGTATTGAAGCATACACAGACAAATAAGAAAAGAT
The DNA here is from genome assembly GCA_038088735.1 of Panulirus argus. Classification (NCBI taxonomy): domain Eukaryota; kingdom Metazoa; phylum Arthropoda; class Malacostraca; order Decapoda; family Palinuridae; genus Panulirus; species Panulirus argus. The sequence goes on along the minus strand of JAYMFT010242485.1, from coordinate 6,614 downwards.
GCATACACAAAGGCCTACACACATATATACACCTTAGTAAGTCTACATTTATATACACATGCAACGGCAAATACAAACTCATGCACAGAAATTAAATACATAATACTCCTACATACAGACGTAACCCGAGACCATTTCCTACGGATGTGCCCTCAATACACCCACATCCAACCCACACACAGACACGCACACAACAAACAGCACCTTTCCACTTACACACACACACACACACACACCAACCCTTACACGCACACGCAGGTACAGTCAAATCAGTTCCTATGATCATATAACTGGACCCAAGTGCCGTTCAACCCCTCGAGTGTGACGGTACGATCCTTCAGCACGACGTTACGATCGTTAAGGGCGGAGGTACGACCCTAAAGCGTGGCCCTTGAATAAGAAGATGTGACCTTTGGGAGAGATGGCTTCACCTTAAGGCTCGGGTCAAAGGGCCAGACCTTCATTCCCAGGAGTCGTACCGCCGTACGCAAGGGCCGTACTGTCTCCCTCCATCGTTATCATCATGCGTTCCTCATCTCATCTTTCTCAGCATCTCTCATTATCATAACTTCCCTCCTCATCATATCATCATAATGCCCATCAGGGGCTCAGTGATGATGCTCATTACGCCAAGATCTTCTTAATATCTCGTCCCAACTCTTCTCTCTTCCTCAACCTTCTTTTCCCTTCCTTGGAGTCCTTCCCTCTCCCATTTATTGCCCTCCTTCCCTTTCTTCTTCATCTTCTTCTTCTTCCTCTACGTCTTCGCCATATTCTTCTTCCTTTCTTCTTCTCTCCCTCCTTCCTCCTCCTGAACATCCCTTTCATCAACTCCATCTTTGTCTCTGTTTACAACCCTACCCATCATCACTCCTCTGTCCCTGTCAAGAATCCTCCATTACTTTGACCGGCCATTTCTTTCTTCATTCAGCGAAATTGAATAATTCCAGAAAAAGGGTATTTCTCACGAGGGATACCATGAAAGTCCGTCATGATAAAAATGCAGCTTTTGACAATGATTCTCGTGCAAAAAATAATTCGCAATTACTGAGGCTGATTTTTGGCAGAACTTTGAGGAAGTTCTGTGAGGCTTCTTCTTTTGGAACCATATGACGACGTATTGGCAATGAAGACTACACTGCACTGGACTCATGGGAGTGTGTGTGTGTGTGTGTTCCCCTCACCCAACTACCGGCAGTCTTAAAAACTAATCGTGTGAACACTCTTTTATACATTCCACTCTGATGTCGACGAGTAAGACCAGTTCCCTCTCTACTGGAAAACCTTGTGACCCGAGCCACTATAACACAGGCATCCAGCTGATGTGGTAAACTGCAGGAAGATATATAAAACAAACTGCCAGCATAATGAGGAGGTTCCATCTTGGATGTTTTGGCTGTGCCTCCTGACCAAAGGTGCTATAGCAATGAGCCTATTGATATGAGATGCTCTAGCTATACGCCTCCTGATTTCAGGGAGTATAGCTATGTGTCTCCTGCCCTTAGTTAAAATATGTATCGACAGGTTGGTCTTCCGAGTTGAGGAAACCCACAGAGGTGTTCTGCCAAACAGAAGACGACGAGAGTCGTACCGGGAAGGAAGCAATGACTCGGACACCTCGTGCTCAGGGAAGGCAAGAGAACAGATTTTAAAACATCATTACAGTACACGGCTTCCGGAGAAATGTAAACTTAAACCAGTTCTCTGAAATCTGGAGGGAGTGTGGAGTCAGATGGCTGGCAGAGGAGGTGAAGGAAAGTGTTAAGGAAGGACTTTGCAGGACACGTCTTCGACCAGAGAGATGTCACCATTACGAAAGGAAAGTTAACTGTTATGAGAGCCCGTATGTTCTGGGATAATGACTCCTCGATATCCTGTATAACGAAGAAATAATTTCTTCTGAAATCCCAAACTGCTGCTCCAGTCATTCCCAGACTCCTCGTCGCAGGGCAGGACAATAATCGTTTGCTGACAGTAATTACGCCAGAGGGAAGGGTTATAGCCGCAGGAAACGATGGTTCACGGACACACCTGGCTCCTGGAGTGACGACGGTACCCGGAAGGACCTCTGCAGGTGTGGAGGGCGTGAGCCTCTGCAGGAGCGGACGAGGTGGATCTTAGCGATTCGCAGGGATTCCACTTGATTTATAAAGTCATTATCCTGTCTCTTTTCTCTCCTCTCGCTGTCTTCCCCTCACTCATTCTGCTTCCCTCTGTACCTGGCCTCCCTCTCTCTTCTTCCTTCTATTGCCTCTCCATCCTTCTTCCTCTCCCACTACCCTGCCACTACTCTTTCCCATCAACTGATCGATTACCCAGCTAATCCACCACTATTGCTTCTTCACTATCTCTCTTATCCTCTTCACTCCAGTTCCTTTCACTTTCCTTTCCCATCTGCTTTCCCCCCTCTCTCTTCCTCCTCTTATTTACTCCTCTTCCTCTTCTCTCGTCTGCGTTGTTCTGTCTTTTTCATCTCAAATCTCTTCCGCCTATCTTTCCTCCTCCCTTTCCATTATTCTATCCCACTTTCTTTTTCTCTTCCTGCCAATATTATCCTCTCACGTATACTACATCTCACCCCTTCCTTCGTCACTACAACTCTCCCATTCCACGCCATCCAATTACCCTTTTCTCTCCCTCCACTAACTTCTCTCTCTTCTCTTCCCCCTCCCTTCGTATTTCCCTTCCTCTCCACTTCCTCCCCCATCCACAACTCTTCCTTCCCTCCTGTACCCACTCCACTACAACTAAATTTCCCACATTTATCTTATCCCTCCCTCTTCCCTTCTTCTCTTGCAATTCCCTTCTCCTCCCCCTCCTTCTCCTTCACCTCCCCCCACCCCTCCTCTCCCTCTCTCTATACATCTCCGGACACACTCTCCAGAACCTCCCCCGTAACACACACACACACACACACACACACACACACACACACACCTACGCGCCCCTCTGGAGCCGAGCGCGACCAATATACGACCCCAACACGCCAGGCTAGAATAACACTGACATAAAGCCTTCAATTTCCATCAACTTGATCCACTCCTTCCATCACGTATACAAAGAAATATAATATACTTTAGTGTGCGTCAAATATTTTTTTCAGTTTCGTTTTCTATAAACGTATTTTTCCAGCAAGGCAATTTGCTTGGTCCAGTGAGCTCGTTTAATGGTTGGGTTTCCAATATAATCAGGGGTATAGCATGTATGGCCCGGGGCATAGCTTGCATGATCAGGGGCGTAGCACCTGTAATCAGGTGCACAACATTTCAATTCAGGGATACAGCCTTTGTAACCAGAGCGGCATAACCTACACAATCAAGGATACGGCCCTTATAATGGGGAGTATTACCTTTATAATCAACGGTCATGATATTGTATAACCAAAGAGATATATAACCATCGACCAAGGTTATGATAAATGAGGACTTGGTATGCTGCTGGCATAGCATGAGAGAGAGAGAGAGAGAGAGACAGACAGAGAGAGAGAGAGAGAGAGAGAGAGAGAGAGAGAGAGAGCCGAGTTTAGGATTCGGGCGAGGTGGACTGGACTACTGGTATTAGCTGGGTACAAGTGAACGGGGAGTAAAGGCGACAGTCCACTAGATTTCTTTCTTTTTCTTCGGGGGTAGGCGGCTATCAGATTCGATAGTCTAGCTAGGAGACATCTATCTGGGAGGATAGTCTTGGGAGGCTAGGCTTGATGGTCTGGCCTGTGAGAACCCTATCTGGAGATTAAGCCAGGTTACAGAGGATAGTCAAGTAGGGAGGCGTAGAGCAGAGACCGGGTGGTGCACTAGGTTACGGGACTGAGCTTGGGACAGGTGAGCTAATGAAGATGTGACACGAGAAGCCCTGGGCAGGTGAGCACAGTTAGGGGGGAGGGGGGGACTGGACCAGGAGGATCTTAGAGATCTTACGAGCTGAAGTGGAACGTGGCGAAGACTCTAAGGTGGAAGGAGAGAAGACCCAAAGACTGAACCACCGAGGCGACGAGAGGCGTTGCGCCCGAGGGATGCAGAACACGCTTTCTAGCAGTACTCGCTGTACATGTTATACTGTACACTGAAAAGAAAGTGGGGAGCGAGTGCTCTGCACGTATGAAGACGACCAAAGCACACCAAGTGCAAAATCTCTTTTGTGACGTCGGCACGTGATGTATGTTTTGCTTCCTGGGAGCACACAGTGGACAAAACTTCCCTCTCATCCTTTCCCTCGGGACAATAACCCCCTAATTACAATCATTTGTCCCTTGGTGATATTTACTGCCGGGTAATTAGCACCTCTCTCCCGTAATGGGACAAAAACTCTGCTAATAAACATCGTTTCGTGAATAGGCAATTACATCAGGGGAAGACATGGTGTGAGACGTTGGCCCAACATGACCGACGCCCTTACGTCCTGGTCTATCCATGGTCTCCCCTCCTTCGCAAGGAACACCCCTCACTCATCCCCGAGAACCTCACCTATCAAGGAAACCTTATCCGTCCCTGAAACCCTCGTCTGTCCCGTTACATATTTCAGCATCGTCGACTTTCCCGGCATCCTCGCTTTCACGGCTCCCGCGCCTATCCGCAGGCAACCCTCCCCCACCGGCGTTCCCCCGCCAAGAACCACCCTCACCCGAGACCGCAACCCCCCCCCCCCAATACCACTATCATCTCCCTCGGCCACATCCCCCCTCCCTCGGAGCTCCCCCTCCCCCCCCCTTACCGTCCTCCACCAATTCCCTCCACTCACAAAATCCCTACGTAAGCTAAAATTAATGGAGATAGTTTTTGGGTTATGGACATTCGACTCGGGTCAGAAGATGGATGTGGACTGCGATACAGCACCGGGCTCTGCCAGGACGCGCCAGCTTCCTATACTATCTCGATCCCATATTTCCTCACAAGCATTTTCCATCTTGTACCCCGACGGCAGAACCATCGAACGCACAAGTTGGAATAGACATAAATCCGAGAGAACTTATATTACATTCGTTCCCCCCCCCCCCCCTCCCAGTCTGAATCCATCCAATTATACCAATTATAAGTGAAGTAATATAAAGGGCATTCACTGGCATCATTCTGATATAATGCTATGAAACGATTCGCGACACAAGAGTTAAAAGAGATTCCATCAGGTCTCAAACGAATCCTAAACAGTGTAATTACGTCAATAAAAGGTTCTGACACGGCTTTTTCTCTCGTAGTAACGAGTGATGATCAAAGGGTCAGTTCGTGTTTTCATTCTGTTAATGATTATGGTTCGGAGGACTGCAGTAACAAGAGCAGTGCTTCAGATCAGTACGAACGGGTCACTGAGGCTTCAGTCTCCAGGCTTCAGTGACCTGACATGAGAAGTGAAGCGTAAGGCTTCATCATGTGCTCAGAACACTCGTGTGCCAGAGATCTCGATGACATGATCCTTGAGTACAACTGTGCTACGCTCCAGTAGAAGAGGTAGGATGGCGTGACCTTTGACCTGACTTGTTAGGATCAGGTGCAAAGCCCCGCAATTGGGCCCGAGGGTCGTATCCTCGTGTTCAAAGGGTCAAACAACAATGGAACACATTAAAAGTGTGGACAGCGGATGAGATGACACTGAACTGAACAAGAGTTGAACACCTTGCAAATGGGTTCAGTCAATCGATCAGTCAATCAGTCAACTATAAAATTTAAATGAAAACCTTAACTATCTCTAAACATAACAGCAAAAAAAAAAAAATCCAGGAAAACATTCACATCAGATCAAACAACGGAAAGTATATCTTAGCTATGAAGGAAGAAGATACATAAAATCGAATGATAACTGTATGTAGAGGTCAGCAGTGCAGCCAATATATGTTTTTGCTTTCTTTGTGGTCAGGGCCTGTACGTTTCTGTAGCCTTATGAGCAGCAGTGGACGGAAGTCCTCGGACACGTCTGAGCTTCCAAAATCTCTCTCTATGCGCCTGGTCGAACCGTCCAAACACCTCGTCTCTACCTGTCCAGACGGACGGCTTGGCACGGCTTCGACCAGGCGTGCCCTAGGCCTTGTATCCGCCACAATTTACATCTGATCAATTCCACATTCATGTAAAGTCCCACTCTGTCGTTTGTAATCAACGTATGTTGCCACATCAGCATACGCAAACACCCAATATGATCAGCCAGAGACTCATCTAATCTATCGTGGAAGCAACTGTACATTTTCCTTGGCAAAATATACAACTGTGTGACAATAACACCGATCAGCCGGCACAAAAGCAAGCAACTAATACACCAGCAAGCAGTGAAGCACATGCAAGCAAGGTAGCTTTAACGAGCAAACACATAACATGACTTTAACTTGCATGATTCTAACCCAGAATATAACCCCATGTTTCTAATAAGAGTTCCATCATTTGCATACTGAAAGAACTTCTTTTATATGAATACAAACACTGCCATGATTAATGACCTTCCTGTATCTCTACTATACTGATCATGTCTTCAGCGGGTTCAATAAAAAATTCTGACAACCATTCGTCCGTCCAGCTCACACGTTACTTTTGTTTTCTTCGAGTATTTACGTATGCACGTTTCCCATAATTTGGATCTTTCATATATATATATATATATATATATATATATATATACAATCACGGTCAAAA
>JAYMFT010242474.1:0-11029 GCA_038088735.1 Panulirus argus | reverse complement strand
CTGGCCGATAGCCCAGTAACTGGTGTCGACTGAAGCGTATATATATATATATATATATATTTATATATATACTTTTTTTTGTTTGTTTGTTTTTCATCCATATTCGCCATTTCCCGCATTAGCAAGGTAGTGTTAAGAATAGAGGACTGAGCCTCAGAGGAAAAATCTCTTGTCATACGGAGCAGCTCAAATGATATCCTTCCCTATCCCCAATTCTAACCACTTAGTGATCACTCAGTCCACAACAACATCAGACACATGCTCCCTTGTGTACATAAAACCACTATTTCACCTTGTTTAGCTCTTCAAATGCTCCATACAAATTCAATGCATTCCATACCAATATTGTGTCACCTATGTCATATACTTTTTCTAAGTTAACTAAAGCAGCTTTTGCTTCACATTCTTTATAAGTGCTTTAAGAGCAAACATGTTCTTCATAAGGAACTGGTTTACATAAACCATATCCTTCCAAAATTTCTTCCTAACACTTTGTGACTGTTCCATTTTTGATAATATTGATATGTCCAAAATATTTTTCATACTTTGCCTCCCATTGCACAGTTTTGCCATTATGTATGCTTTCTTGAAACAATTCTTCTTTATATGGATACTATCATTACATCCATTGTTCATTCAAACCAACTATCATTTTGACTTTGCAATATTCCTCATAACTGATTTATTCTTACCTTTAGAATTCTCATACTGGCATGACCCCTGGTGGATGTATAGCGTTTTTTTATTACATACTGCTGATACTTGAGACCTTGGATGCTAACTCCTTCACCAGTCATGATGAGCTTGTCAACCTCATCAACATCAAAAGAGACCACATAGTGATCAGCTAGGCCCTGCAAAAGACCACAGTTAGAATGGTACTGATTTTCATTAAGTGTGTAGTTTAAAAGACAGACTACCCTTAGGCAGCTTTTTCACCAAAGTTAAAAATAAGGATATGTCTATTTGTAGTGCAAACTGGTTCTTTCATGATTATCTGTGGTATTAATATCTACAACATCGTTCACAAAGACAAGAGCAGAGTAACTTTTGGAAAATCTTTCCAAGCATAATATTACTGCACTTCCTACTTCATGATATAATTTTCCTCCACTGGGAATAATCCAATGAGAGATAACTTGGATTCTCTTAAACTTATGATGAAGGAGTAGGAGCTTCAGTACATTTAGCTACATATACAGAGGAAAAGTTGATAAAGAAGGTGGAATGGTTCAATAAAAGATGTTGAAAAGCAAGGTAGCTTTGCAGTGTGCTGTGAAGGTGTAGATGGAACTTTAGTCAGTCAGTATTTATTAGGTATAAGAAAGCAAGTATATCAAAATCAGTACTCATTTCTCCATTGACTTCCACTTCAAAACAGGAAATACATTCTTGTAGGAGAGAAAATATTCTCCAAAATGTAATAAATGTCTCTGGAAACATATTTAAAGATTAGATTTACATAATATAAAACTCAAACTACATGGTAAATGTTAATGAAATTAGCATATCTAACATTTAGTAATTTACAAAATTATGAAATGAAATGGTTTACTATTATCAACAGGACTTCATCCATTATCTTATTTCATTAATACATCCAATTTTACAAGATTGATACTCTTTCTGTTTTTTCATATCACTGGCACAACTACTAAATGCTGGGTGCTTCTTATTTATTTCAGGAGGATTATAATACAGTTTTCAACTAGACAAGTTTTGAAAATTCTTTGGAATATTTGTAACTACAAATTTTTTTTTACAAATCAAGGCAATGGATCTTTTCTATCTAATTGTGTCTGAAATTTTGTAAACAGAGCCTGAGTAGATCACAGGATGGGTGTCTTCATACTTGCAAGTTCATGAAGAACAAATCAAATAATTTACTACATAAAGAAAATTATTTGCTTACTCTGACATGTTTGTTCATTGATTGTAGCATAGAATATTTGAAATATTCCCCAAGCCCAAGGACTGGCAACTTGGATTCATGAAGTTCTTTAATAGTCTCTATGCCTTCTGGGTCTCTTGTCACTGTGAGGAAAGCTGTAAGGTTGGAGCTGTAGCCAGTAGTGATGATAATGACATAAATCCACAGGAATGTCACAAAAATCTGGGTGTTACTTTGCAGGGGCATCTGGGATTGAGATATTCGGAAGTGCATGCCAAATACATAGAGGCTGCTGTATGTCAATGACTGGAAACTCAAAATTTCTGTCCTGGAAAAGATCAGATTTATTTTTTCTTCCCATTCTGCCTGCCTTCTCAAAAAATATGATTCTCTCAGTTTCTACCTCTGCATTGGTTTGCTCACTCTTCCTCTGCTATGTTTCCCCTCACTCATCTCGAGCATTTTTAAGGCTTTAACTTTTTAGATTCCCGCTCATTGCATGATGGATCAAATTATATAACACATGCTTTGCATCCCTGACTGTAGTGCTCTGTCCTTACCTAAATAATGTTGAACTTGATCAACCATGCTAAGATGACTCAATTCAAGAGTCCTTAGCACAGTCTGAATATTCTGATTTTAACTACCTAAGGACCAGTTTCTATGAAAGAGTCCTGGTGTTACCCATGACCTTTCTAAATGCTCCTGCAGCTCAATAGTGCACTACTGCAAGTAGCAAGGATATGTAGACTCCTTTGGAGTGAGAAGTTCTTTGACAAGACTGTTCTCCCAGTGATACAGCCTTGCCAAAGGTGATGTTTCACTCATGGCGTAACCTAAAGCTAGCAGAGTTCAGTAATACCTAAGTCCAAATATACAATGGAATCGCATAGCTGTATGTATATCAGTACAAGTGCCAAATCCCACCTTCAGTTTAACAGTTTATATTGAATTTTCAATATAACTGAAGAGATTAGACATATCAGTGATCAATATTGGGTCAGTACTGCAGTGCAACGTCACGCAAACAGAGTACAAAAATGCCTACATCCACAATATATATATATATTGTCACCAACTTCAGTTTCTCACTCGAAACTGGAGGGGAGGATTTCCAGCCCCCCGCTCCCTCCTCTTTTAGTCGCCTTTTACGACATGCAGGGAATACGTGGGAAGTATTCCTTCTCCCGTCCCCAGGGATATATAACAAATATATATATATATATATATATATATATATATATTGGACCATGAGGTGTTAATGGACTCTGCCAGCTCAAGGTTATTCCATGAGTGAAAAGTCACCTTTGGCAAGGCTGTATCATTTGGAGCACAGTCTCGTCAAAGAACTTTAACTCCAAAGGAATCTTTATTTGTCTGCTACTGGAAGTAGCGCAGCTTTAGGCTGCAATAGCCTTTAGAAAGGTCCTGGGTAACATTAGGATTTTTCATGGAAATTTGTCCTGAGGTTATTAAGAAACTATAATAAAAATGCTGCACTATGATGCTGCAAGTGTATCAATACCTTCTGAAGAAATCACTCCCCAAATCAGAGGGTAATTGGTGAAAGGAAACATCAGCTGGGATACAAATTAATAAAATATCAAGAGTGGAGCAGCAGTTTTTATAAAACATCATTTGATGTTCATGGCAGTGGAAAGGTTAAATTTTGATGAAAGTTTCAAGTATATCCTAGAATTTATAAGGTATAAGGCCATCCTCAAGGGTTGAGATTTGAGATAGTTAAGGTCCTTTAACCCATTGCTGGGGCAAAAGCAATAATTTTTCAAGCACACTGGAGGCATAAGTTTAAAATATTAAAAAAGATTAGTCTCTTCTTTTGATTACTAGAACTTAATATTTTTACTAAAATGATATATATAATTCAGTGTGCTGAATCATTATTTGTTAGTACTGCATGCTATTTAATTTATACTGCACCACTACCAGGCATTGGAGGTACTCCATGAGTATTTTCAGGTATACAAAGTGAGTTGTTTGATTTTTTATGTATTTTTGCTGCAAATAAAGATGAGTACTAATGGATTTATGTAAGAAACATCTGTTATCTTGTAAGACAGCAAAGAAAATTCTTACCTGACATTAGGGTGAAGACTACATACAGATGTCTTTGACATCTGCATAATGCACCTGTACTTTACAGTATATGGAAAATGTTGAGGCTTTAGTGTCTGGAAACACAGCATGGAGATACCACTACAAGTACTAATGCCATATATTTTGCAATCGAGGCAGAGGTGGCCATTCTAAGAGTTGGCCCTCAACTGCCTCGAGGGAAAACTCTGTTAAGTACATTAAATTGCAGTGGAGGGAAATACTATTCCAGGCAGTCATAGTGGAATCCCTTCAAATGGATTAAGTTATAGTAAAGGGAATGGTGGACAAGTGATATCTCACAGAGATCAGAGCTGTTGATGCCTGATTTAAGAAGAGGATTGGGAGTACTAAATGAATGCAACAATTTGCATGGAGACTTAGCTAAATAACATGAGTGGGCAACATGAAAGCATCAAATTTCTATTATTTTAGAAGACAGTAAGTTGAAGATGCCAACCTGCACAGGGAACTTAGGAACATATATGACCATCATACCATCAAGATAAGATAGTAAAGCAAGTAGATTGTATAACAGTAAACATAAAAAGAGACAGCCTTCAAATTCATGGGCAAAGTGGAATATGTATCATTTGCTTGGATTACCTGTTTGAAAAGACAAAGTGGTATTGGAAAAGTTACAACAAATTTCAATCTAGAAACTGAAGAAGAGTCATAAGGAAAGAAGAGAAGCATCATAACTAACAATGCTGAAGAAAAGGATTAAGGAAGAAGATGCTTTTAGATTGCTTGGTTGTTTTAATAACGTCCTTGTAAGCTAGTTCTTCTACTGTCAAAAACCTTGGACGACAAGGGGCACAGCAAAAACCTATGCAAAAATGAGTCAAACAGGGTGTTAGAAAATGTACCAGTTCAAAAAAGTAGTGGACATCCGTAATGAGCTCTGGAAGTAGTAAATGAATGCTGCAAGCAATGAAAAATTCTCAGGCTTGTATGATTATGGACACAGTATTTATGTGCTGGATACCATGAGTGTTGAGACTCCTTTCCTTTACATTCAAACAGGTAAGTAGACACAAGAGAGATCATGCATTTAGATGCATTCATTTTTGCATCAAGATATTAAGTAAGCACTCATGGCACTAGCAAAATTTCTGTTTTGTGAATCTTTTTAAAACCCTTATTCCTCCAGACACACATACCCTACATTACTAATCCTGGTCAGGGTGTAGAGAAAGGTGGAGCAGATGAGGAGGCCCACAAGAAGTGCCAACCAAGTGTTCAGCTGATAGGGAAGACCCAAAGACTGCCAGTGGGGTAGTGGTGGTTCCACTCTTGCTGTGAAACAGCTTTGCTGGAAAAAAAAAAAAAAAATTCTGTCCTATGAGTAATAAAGAAAAAATTGTGAAATAGCAAATTTTATAAAACAAAAATGATAACCATAGAAGTAAAACAAGTTTTACATGTTAAAGGAAAAGATGATTTTAATAAATTATTTGAAAGGAAATCAGGACATGACTCATGTAAACACAGATACAGCATAGGATAACCCAAGGATAACATACAAAACAAATGACCACAGATTTGAGAGAAGCAGCAGTCCCAAAATCATACAGATGAAGTAAAGATGACAAGATAAAATAGAAATAATTGAACATCACCAAAGCTTAAAAAGAAGCAGCAGATGAACCAAGATTGGACAGATGCAGCTAAATAATTTGACAACCAACATGTAATTGAACAAAAGCTAAACCAAGATAGGCAAGCACTGAAGAGGACCCATGATTAGATAAATGGTGATTGGTTAATTGGGCTTTAGGCCTATTAACTTCCAGAGTCATTAATGTTGTTCCCATATTAAAGTTAAAACAACCTTCTGGAAAATCTTTAACACCTCCTTTAAGGTGTTAAAGATTATTACGATGTATGGCTCATGATTAGATAGAATCAGCACCAGTTGACACAAGATTAGACAGAAGTAGCAGATGTTACAAGATCACATAAAAGTTGCCAGAGTGTGATTAAAGATCAGACATGTTAGGTGTATATGACAATTCATCATCTCTGAGAAGCAATGGAACAGATGCAAAAAAAAATTAAACAGAAAAAAGTCACTGTGCACAAGTGTTCATTTCTTGATATACTTCAGTTGTAGTAATGATAGTCTATAATTGTGACACTGATATGGAACACAAAGATGTTGCATATAGTCATATATGGCATGAGGTTGGTGTATTAGGTCAGGTGAATATTATGCATCCTTACATCAGTGGTGTATGCTGCACTGAATGATTGGTGTTCCAGGCGGCCCAGATGGGAGGAGATATACATATTACCAGAGGCAATGTCAGCCTCATCCCTGCTGAGAAATCCGACTAGTCCATTGAAGGAGCCATTTTCCAGCCTCTCTCCCCACAGCTCACCTGCAATATCATATCACAATGGAGAACAGAAAAGTTTAGATGATACTAGTTTCCTTCTTAGATAAGGTTGAAAACACTCTAAAAATACATTCAGGTTTGATTGTAGTGAGTCTTGAGTAAATGTTCCTTTATAAATCTGCAAAGTAGTGCATTATTTTATGTTCCTTTACTTTACCACCAGAGTAAGGTATGGGTCATGTACAATTTATTTCAATTTCCCATTTGAACACTCCAAAAGAGTAGGTTATGATGCGATATTTGGCTTACAAATACAATACTGTATGTTGAAAACAGTCATTAAGAGAGCACTGTACACAGTGATAAGGGCCATGATGCTAAGAAGCAAAACAGTTAAGCTGTAAGTCTTTGTAGAAGAAATAACTGGGATATCAGGTGTACACAATGAATGTATATAATCACAGAGCTACGAAGGGTCAGTTGGTTTTAATGAGTGATATACCAACCCAAGGAATGTGATAAACGTTTATGTGTTGGCAATCTCTCTTACCTGGTATTATTAACAGACTATTTGTTAACTCACATTGTAATACACACAGGAATCTGTGAAATGCATTCTTTTAAATCAATGTCAGTGTATAGTTTACAATCCATCTTGGCAAAAGTCACCAATGCTAATTGGCATTGACCCCTACAGTGTTAAAGGTATAAACAGCGAACAAACAGTACTTATTCTAAATGATTACTTATGATTGCTCATTCCTTTTTACAACAACCATTTCATTTTTCTGGATATAACAACACATAATCACAAATTCAGTTACACAGAGAGCTCTGGATACCTGACTTAGGTTTAGGTGTGTGTACATACATTTATAGTATAATAGTACAGACAGTACATATATACAAGGCTAAGAGATAGGGCAACATCAATATAACAATGTAAGGCTCTCTCTCCTTAAAATACACAAATAATAATCACACACTTGTTTTGTCATTAGCTTTCTTGTTACATTATGCACATAATGTTATGGTTCATTAAAACAAAATCCCATTCACTATCATTTTACAGTTTCTATTTAAACAACCTTGGTATTACATTGGGTTTGTTAATTCTCCAAATAATTTGATGTTTAAGCACAGAAAAATCTAATTTATTTGTATTTTAGTGAGAAACATTAGACAGGCTGGGAAATGTGTGTATGAGAGTGATATAGCATGCAAAGGTGTGTTGTGGCCCAGGGTGTGATTTGACAGTCATGGAAATGACTGAACCCCAGGTGCATCAAGGAATGAATTTTGGAAAACCAAAAAATTACATAGCCCATAAAGGAGTAGACCATGTCAAACACTCAAATTTCCCTTAGTGAAATTTCTCTTTGAGGCTGATTTGTTTCATGACCCTTGAAAGAATCTCTGGGATCCCTGGGAGACAGAAGCCTCTTAAAACCCTTGCCCTCTGGTGAGGCAGACGCCACTCACCCCTCGCTAACCTCCTACTTCATGCTATCAGCCTAATGGCTTAACCGAGATCTGCCCACCAACCAATCAGCACCATCCAATCATCAACCCCTGGCCCTTGGTACTTAATTGCCTCATAATTCTATGGATCCAGGTCACGTTTAAGTTTTTTCATTCCAGTCTTTTTTATTAATATTATTACTATTCTGGCTTCTAACACCTTTACATGGATAAGTATCCTTCTCTGGATTAATTAGGGTGTGATGCATTATTTAGCTGAATTAATTTCAGGACTTGTACTGATGTTATTTTTACATGTGGTAGCAAAGATCTCTTGAGACATAACTTTCAGGGCCCATGAGAGGACTTTTATCAGGAGGTACGAAGTTTCTTTTGGGTCCCCTTCCCTTCTCCATTAATCATCATGTTTTTATCCACTATGGTTTTAGGCCATGAGATGTAAGGCATTTTCTGAGACCCTAGGAAATTCCCGGGCCCGGGTACCATGTACCCCCAGCACCCCCCCCCCCCTTTCCTTCTCAGAGGCCTTGCATACTTCCAAATGAGGCTTAGTGAATATGAACATGTGTGTGAAACACACACACTCACTGAATTTTTCACTTGCTTATGGCATATCCAGGGGAAGATAACGGCCGTCTCTTTCTCTCTCTCTCTCTCTCTCTCTCTCTCATGCTATCGATTATACCGTTAATAATAATGATTAATAAAATATCCCAACAACTATCGTAATCACTATCATGACCTACCCAAAACAGTGACGTAAGTTTACAGTTCAGAAATTTTCTCCACCTACAAAAAAGTATTCATTTGTCTCATCGAATAAAACTCCTTTGATTAAAGCAGTCAGCCGTTTCTTGTTTTCATATATCAAATACGTGCCTTTATTCAAAATTGGTTCGCTGGTCTTATAAGCTTGTCTCTGTACATCAGCTGTACTTAATTTTAACAGAATTTGACCTACACTGAATTTATCCAAAACACTCAAAACCGCAAAGTTCTGTAAGATACAATGGTACAGTACTGTCAAGGTTAGGCCTCAAGATATTGCTGAAGCCATCATTTTCATCAACAATCGAAAAACTTAACGAAAATATGAACGAACATGCACCTACCTGGGGGAACTTCCAAGAACTCCATGGTGAAATTAAGAACTTGGGACAGTGCATTGATGATCTCCATATCCCGACCATAGCGGTACATTAATGACCCATTTCTGGCCCTCTGGAAGAATAACACTGGAGCGTACTCAAGGGTCACCACCTGTGGAGGATATCACAACAGGCTAACACTTTGGTCACAAGGATTTGTTCTGATTTTCACTGACAAAAGAGACTGCTTAAATATTTCTTTGTGTGTTGTGTGGCCGATGAACATGCGAGATTCTGTACGATATAATCAAGGAAAATCAGAGTTATAACCTTTTAAAATCTCGGTCTTTCTCGTCAGGAAGCTCTGGCTTCCTCACCCATTGCAGTAGTCCTGCCAGTTCGATTATGAGAGGTCGCTTATTCCAGGCTTGCCCTCAGCCAATCAGAGACCACGACAGAGATGACATCTTCGCCCTAATCACTCCTGGCTGCCCAGCAGCTCAGAATTGTCTTGCACTGCACGTTAACCTGATGTCTTTACCAGACCGGCCTTTTCCAACTAACATTAGTATTTTTTTGTTTATTTGTTAGTTTGTGTGCATTTCAGAAAACGTAAAATAAAGGAGAGCCTTACCTTTAGGGCAGCACCATGGAGATTAGCCAGTTTATCTGGGAAGAGGTCATGCTTCTGGATAAACTTGTCATCCTTCCATACGGTCACAGGGGTCAGTCCTTCAGCCACAAACAGCCGGTTCATGTACAACCACCATCTTCCTGGTTGCTCAGACTGGACGAAATAACACGGTGTTCGCAGTGCAAGCAATAATATTAGAAATCATGTTCTCAGACAGCACAGAAATGAGGAAAAACGACGTTAAAATTGATACACT
Source organism: Panulirus argus (assembly GCA_038088735.1). Lineage (NCBI taxonomy): Eukaryota > Metazoa > Arthropoda > Malacostraca > Decapoda > Palinuridae > Panulirus > Panulirus argus. Next base: position 1,221 of record JAYMFT010242474.1, on the reverse strand, counting down.
GCTTGTATCAGCGCAATTAGGATATCAAAAATCCATAATCCTTGAATACAAAATGTGCACAAATTTTGCAATATTATGAATTTTAGAAACACGTGGGTCACAGCGTGTCTGAAGGTATTTGTAGCCTTAACGCAGTGTTCTTTTTTACGCTTACTGTGGGTTTAAAAGCTGTTTGTGTATATGTACTGCAAATGTACACTTACTGAAATTCTTTACTAGAAGTTCATATAGTGAACTTGAATGTGCTAGACCATGGATTTTGAAATACAGATATTCAATATTCTACCTTTAGTTCACATTCAGTTATACAACCCTAGGACTCCTTTCATAGGGGCTCCTGTGACTTAAAGGCTGCATTCCACATGGGAGCAGTGTAAGTTGGGTTCCTCTGGAGCAGGAAGGTCCTCAGTGATACTGTACTGATTTCCATTCGTTGATGATGATACGACCTTATCAAATGTGACACTTCTAAGTAACTGTGTTACTCATTACTAAAGGGCGGTGTACTAAGAACGCCACTATTCGATATTAGCAAATTATGGTTGAGTACGGAATCTGATTTATTTACACCTCACTTCCTAAAGGAAATGATTAGAAGGAAGATCACATGCAAGATTCATTACTGGTGGACATACTTTGATTAATGTAATGGAATGTGTCATTCCATATGATTGATATAATAATTAGTAACATCTTGAGATGTATACTCACAAAAAATTGAGTAACGTAGTTTTAACCCCTTCTACACTGACGTTAACCACCTGACACTAACCATGACAACTTCTACTTTTCTGAATAACCCACTTTAAGAATTGACAACCCCACAGGTTACCCAGCCTTCCCCTGCCATTACATTTACCTTGACCACTCCTACGATATTTTGTGTCTTCTTTCCACTCTTGGTGAAGGTCAGTTCCTGGAGCTGTTCTCTGGTCAGCCCCACGACCACCGTCCTACGTGAAAGATAATCACAAAGATTTATAATTCTCCTGGAAAACTCTATCCCTTTACAGAAAACTTTATTTTCTCTTTTCCTTTTGAAATATGGCAAGTAATCATGAATTTTCACTATAACAATTGTTTCCTGTCAATGATTCTTTGTACTAAGATGTAAATTAGTTTAGCTTGTACATCATAACTCCAACCTCTGTCAGAACATTGGTGAGGCAGATGGCTAGTCATGACAAAAAAAAAAAAAAAAAAAAAAAAAAATAAATGAAA
>JAYMFT010242463.1:0-11029 GCA_038088735.1 Panulirus argus | reverse complement strand
CACATGCCCTGGTTCAGCCCATTGACAGCACGTCGACCCCGGTATATATATATATATATATATATATATATATATATGAGAAGTATGGTCATTATCCTTGCATTCTTTGGGGCAACATTGGTCTCCTAGATGAAAAGAAGAAAGTTTGTGTTCTGAAAGTATTATTCTAAGAAAACAGAAGCTGGTGTCACAGGGATTTTGACTTTCTTGGTAATAGGTATCCACATAAAATTTGTTGAGGAATGTGGAATCCCTAGATGATATACCAAACAGGACATTAAAATTATTTATAGCAATCCCTTGTGAAATTTGGTACTCCCTGTAAATTGAATTATTATTTCAATGTTTTAGGAATGATTGTCAAAGAAGGTTAAAGGGCAAAAGTTGAGCTCTGATTATCAAAGAAATTGAGCTCTGATTGTCAAAGAAGCTCAAATGCCAAAGGTTGAGCCTTAGATCTTTAAAATCAAAACCTTACTTTTGATCTCAGCAATGAGGAAAAATCTAAAAGGGAGAATGGGTTATTATGAAATATCCTTGCCAAGGTTTTGGTTTAAGTAGGTTATGTCACAGTAGTGTGTGGTTAAGTTGGGCTGGCTTTGGGTGAGTTATTCCAAAACTCCTATATTGTTGAGTGCTAAAATCATTTGTGGGACATGTACATTCCTTGGGGATACATTAGAATGCATGGGTGCATTTATCAGCTTGGGAGGCTGGTGATGCAGATGAGGGTATAACCTACATTTATATTAACACAGAAAAACTATGAGAGGAATCCCCACTGAATCCTCAGGACCAAGTGCTGGAAGGATATTTGTTATCACAGACGGAATGTATACTCTCTTTTCCTGGTGTCGTAAATAATTGCTTTGTCAGATGGGCTAACATACCCAATTGTCTTAAGTGGAAGTATACCATACAGAGATTGCTGAATAAACCCAATTCATGTTTTCCAGGTGGATTCATGTGCTGAAGACTCACGACTTTTGTTCCGCCACCAGGCCTGCGCTGACGTCCCTGGCTCTGAGAGTTTTGGTCAGTGTTTCACTAACTGCTTCACTCAGTGCTTTGTCCATTTTCTTCACAACCTCCATTAACATGCAATATAAACCTGAATCCTTTTTTAAATTCACTACATTCATAAAATGCTACTATTGATACATTTAACTGGATTCCCATATTTTTTTCATTACTGTTGTCCAAATACAAAAGCTGTTTCCCCAATCTCACCTAGATATGCCAACATATTCAAGCAAGTGCAATATGTCTTTCTTCACATAATTATTCACCGTCATGTTCACTAAGGAAGGAAACACCACCAAACACATCTTCATTACTCCTTCAGTAAACCTAAATTCACTACACTATTATGGATCAGGTCAAAGGTCATTTTCGCTACACCCTTATCTTCATTACACCTTCATCCTCAGTACGCTCATGCCTTCACTACATCCTTATCCTCACTACCTTCTTATCTTCACAACACCCATGACACCACTAGCTTTTGACCTGACCCTTATTGGGCAGGTCAGAGGCCATCCTCCTGTTACTACACTCCAGTCTTCAATACATCCATATCTTCTCCATACCTTTGCTTTCACTATACTTCATTGCACTATTGACTTTACTCTGCTCTCATCCTCATTACACCCTCAACTTATAACATTCTCATTGTCACTAGACCATCGACACCACTGGTCTTTGACCTGATGTTCACGTTAGATGAATGGCCATTTTTTGTATACCCTCATCTTCAATAAACCATCTTCATCAATACACCCTCATCTTCAAAGTAACACTGTCCTCTAACCTAACCCTATGGGTCAAAGGTCACTTCACTACACCTTTAACATCATTGGTCTTCTGTGAAGTTGCATTTAACCTAACCCTAACAGGTCAGGTCAAATTAATGTTTGTAATAACAGGGGTAGGGTGATGATTGGTGAAGATAAACAGAGAAATTAAGAATCAGGAGAGCTATAAAACAGTACTTTCCTTCTATGGAGAGAGACATAATTATCATCTTAAAAAGCATTCCTTTGGAGTTGTCAAAAGACAAAGGCATACATGTGTATCAGTTTCAGCAACAGGCTGTAGAGAACCTACTGATTATGTATACAGGAAAGGTGCAGGGGACCATGTGTTTGTACCACTGATACTCCAAGCAAAGTCTGATTTATTTGTATGTACAGTGGAGGAGCTAGTGTGCCTGGGATCATGGAAAGAGGGTTCCAATCACTACCTTGTAGGAAAGGTAGACCACATCCATGCCAACAGTGATGAAGACAGGTACCGTTGCTTCATCTATGAACACCCACATCACCAAGGTAATACTCAGACCTGGAATCTGGCCCAGTCTGCTGATGCTACCTGCCAAGGACTCATCTCCGCTCATGAGGGCAGTAAGACCATGAAACTCACCAAAGGTAATACATCCCATCCCAGTAGACATGTAACTTGTAATATCTGTTTGCTTTGGTTTCATGAGTCTGATGCAATAAATTAATCCATTATTTTCATATTTTCACATGCTGAATCAAGCTTGACCCACAATAGGAGGACCACCCTGCCTTGGTGTGTGTCTGCTTATCGTGGTATTAACCAGTGGTCTTCCCCACCAGTGACCCACAATGGGCGGAAGTGCAAGTTCCCTTCATGGTTAACAGTACACCGACACTGGCATACCCTTGACAACAGCCAGAGCTACTTTGTTTACCACAAGAACACCTCCCTCAGGATCAGTAATGGCACTGCAGCACCCGAGGACATAGAGGTGAGGCATACAACTTTGGAATACCACACACCAAGTTCCATTACTGTTTTGAGCTTATTAGGGAGTAAATCCTTAATTTTAAGCTTGCTTTTTGATTTAGCACATAATGAAACTTTTCAGTGCTAAAAGCTAATGATGCTCAAAAACCAATTAGCATTTTGAGCTCAAAACAACAAATTCTGTGTCACTTGTCAAAGTGGAATCTTCTTTCATGCCAGTGTTATCACAATTAAAGGTCCTTTCACAGCTACAGGAATATATTGCTTATATAAATGATAAAGAAATTTTTACTGAAAAAGGTACAAGATTCTTTACTCTCTTAAACTGTTTGCAGTGGAGGGTTCCTATACTTCAACTAGTATTGCTTAACCTCACGTAAAGTTGATATTGGGTAAAATAAACCCTGACTGCTGAAAATGTCATTCTACATTAATTGATAACTGTTAATACTGTATTCCACTGAACTTGATTAATAAAACTTGTAACCTTAATGAACTAAAATATTTGTGAAATTTATATGTATTTAACACAGTTACAAATAATCTTGAGGTGTTAGCTTCAAAAGATTTTTAGTCTGATCCCTTTTGACAATGAACAGGAGCAATACTTACAAATCTCATCTGAGACTCATGTTCATACTGACCAGACTTAAACCTGATAAATAATGATGCTGATTTACTTCAATCCTCTTCCAAGAGCATACTGACTGAATTGCCCTGAATTATGTGATTCTAGAAACTTCAGTAATTGTAGGTACTTTAACAGCTGAATGAGGTCCACACAAACACTTCCTCCATGACAACCTCCACCACCTGAACGGCCCTCCCTTCCCCTGACCACCATCCCATGTAAGGCCCACCCTTCTCCCCACTGTTATCATCATTTGCACTGACCTCCCCTCAACAAAGCCCCCTATTCCTAGCATGGCCCTCCCTTCCCCTGACCCACTGCTCCTCAAATAACTTCTCCCCTAGATGCCCACCCCATAGAACTGCTCTTTCCTCCCCTTCTCCCAATCCCTGAATTACCCTTTCCTCCCCAACCTCACCCCCTACATGGCCCTACCTTTCCCTATCCCCATCCCTTGCACTGTTATCCTCTCCTCTTCATCAGCCCCCCTCTTCACCACAGACATCCACCCACTGTAAAGCCCACCCATCCCTTAAGCCCCTCACCTCTGCATGGCATCCCCTCCCGAGACTTAAACCCCCAGCTTGGCTCTACCTTCCCAAGACCCCCATTCACTGGTGAATTATCCATTTGCTGTGACTTTGGTTACAGATAAATGAATATATAAATGGCCATACCACTGCTTGGTTACAGTAAGATTATGCAAATCTTTGTGCTTACCTGTGTTAGATTCTAACTTATAGTGGCAACCTGCAGACTCGTGGACACACTGACTTACGGTTGGTGTGCCATAAGTACGAGAGCCACCATGAGCACCATGAGCATAGACGTCCTGGTGACCACCATACTGCCAACAGCGATCACCACAAACACCACCATGACCATGCTGATGATGACCATGTCACCCTTGTTGCCCATGTCACTGTTGGATGGTAAGTGTGCATTAAGACAGGTTGCTATAGCATAAACAGACTTCATTCTTATGCTGTAAGATGCTCCTCTTGATATCATTACGGTAATACATTATTATTTACCTTTTTGACTTATTCTTCTTTTGAATTTGTGCATGAAGTTTCTTTTAGAATATATTTCATATGAAACCCATCCCTTGAAGCACTCTTCATTAAGTTTCAGTGGTGAAAACTAAGTAATAAAGCATTTTCTTCTCTTCAAAAGTTTTTACAGCTCTTTAATAAAATATTTATGTTTTCAAAGTTGTAAAACAAACTCATTAATAAAATATTAATCTTTTTCAAGTAGTGAAACATAATTTTTTTTTCACAACGCTTCAGAATGAAACAACTTTTTTGTTACACCTTTCTCTTTTCAAGTGAAGCTTCCAACTACCCAAGTTTTGAAAGATACTCTTAATCAAATTTATACCTTTTTCTTCTAGGTGGAAAACAACAATTACCCTGTATTTGTAATTCTAAAGTAAAACAGATTTCCACTAATTTACATGTTCTGCTCTTCATATTAAATGTTTATCATTATTTCCTAAAAAGGAAGCAATTGAAATTGATATATCTTTTATAATTTGCTTTTTTGTAATTATATTTCATACAAAAAATATTATGGTATGGCTGACTAAGTTAGATATTTGCAAGTATCGTAAATACTTGCTTGTAATGACAAAAATGTTACCATACGAGATAGTTTCCTGCAATAAAGTAGTATCATGATTTGAAAGTACTCTTTAACTATATTTGTTAAGACACAATATTATAATTGATATAAATATGCTGTGTGTACTATTACAATAATCTTAAAAATGCAAATACAAGATGGAATTCATTAATAACACAGCAAGAGTGGTTACCAGTGCATGCGACTTTATCGTCGAGATGAGCATGTGGTGCAAGTGAGATCTGGTGAGCTGGCCTTCACAGCTGAAGAGGCTTGCTCCACCCACTACTGGTCCCCAAACTCTGCCAACCTCACCACTCTTGTGGCTGCAGGAGGTCCCCCAGGCCCTTGTGGACCCTTTGGCAGGTACCATGTGCCTGACACCCTAGTGCCCTGTGCTGGGGATGCACCAACCTTCACCCATGTCACTGTTGGATGTAACTCAGACTCTGGCAACACTCTGCAGCTCAATGCTCGATGTCCAGAGGAGTCTGTTTTCGGTAAGTTACAGCATAAACAACTGAAGTTCTAAATAGCACATAGTGTTCAATGGAGAGTTCCATGATGGTACAATAAGTTAAGGTACAAATACATGCAGCTGAAGCTCCAGGCATACACAGTTCTCCTGATGCAGAGCTTTTTATGGTAAAGTGCTGCACAAACAGTTGAAGCTCTAGTCTGAATTTTATTCTATAATCAGTTTGTCATTGGTACAGTGAAGTGCAGAAAATTAAAGCAGTAGGTCCTTCTTTGGTCTTGAACATGGGTCCATCTGTAGTAACTTGAATCTCAAATAGCTAGTGCTCTTGGTACTGCCGTGTGGTCCTTTTCAGCATGAAAAACATTACCTATACTGGGATTTAAAAGCAAATCTATTTTTTGAAGAGAACTGACAAAAACCACAGGTAATAGTTCAGGGTATTTTTTACAAGAAAAAACTTTTGTTTCAAAACTGGAATATAACATAATGAAAGTCTTCTTTCCTTGAAATATAGAAAATGTTGAAAAATGCCACTATAGGTTGACATATAGCATATAATTATGGAGGTAATAATAATGGCATATATTTGATATACAATTATTAAAAGCTTAATTACAGAATCTGATGATCCCAAAACATGATTTTCACATCAGAATCCTTTTCAGTACTGTAACTGGCTACATAAATTCACTTATAAATACCACTGAAATATGAAAATCACTCATAAAACTAAAATAAATTCAGTAACTGGCTAAGTAAATTCATTAATATATAAAAATGAAATGCAAAAAAATTACTTTGAAAATTAAAACTACCCCTTTCCCTAAGGAAAGCTGTAGCCTGTCTAAGTTGCTACTATCCAAGCAATTTACAATTTAGCATCATCCTCAAACATGAATAGGTAAGGTGTATCATTTACATGGACCAGACATAACATTAGCCCCAACAGTGACACCGACATTGCAAAACCTTTTTTCAAAGATGCTTTTGACACGTGTCATAAATTCCTTTCCACATAATCCACCAAAGTTCTTGTCATATGACTTCCTGAAAATCCAATTTCATACTAACCTCTTGTGGGAAGCAGTTGTGAAATCCTTCTGGTCGTCCAGGAGCTTGCATTCCACCCAACCTTTTTCTTTTTTTCATGCTTGTGTTCACTTCACCATAGAAATCTAAGAGGATTTGTTATACATGAACTCATCTCTCTAAATCCATGCTGCATCTTATTTGGTTCACCTTTGCAAATATTCATCATTTTGTGTCAGTAATATAAACACTTATTATATATGGCTGCTTCCCAACAGTATTCCACTGTCATGGCCAGTGGGAATCAGAGGGTGTCACATATGTGGTGGCATCTCCCATGTCACGGGCCTCTGGAGCTCCACGCCGTGTCTGTTTTGCCTACAGTGTGGCTTCTTCCCCTGGCAGTGCCAACACCCCTGCTCACACCCTCACTCTCACTGCCCGTCATGACACTTGTATCCAACGACAGCATGATGCCCACATTGCCCTCAATGCCACACTTGCAGGTAAGCCACCCTGCCTGAACTGCTTAGGATACCAGGTTTTAAAATGAGCATATTATAGTTTTTCAAAAAATTGATTGTCATAGTTTTAGAATGAGCCTTTAAAGAGGAGAAAGTAAACATTTTGAAGAAAAGCATTATTTCTCTCCATAAGGATAATCTTTTCACAAGTATACTAAAATCCTTTTATGAGTTATTTCTCACAATGAACAAGTTACATAAGAATCTCCCATAGATGTATAATAGGTGATTTTGTTCATACTGATGACATAAAGAAAAGCAGAGGAATAAGTAAGATATGCAATTTGTTTACATGTCATATTGTTTGCATTTCTTGTTACAGGGCAATGTATGGAGGTTTCCAACCTTGGTGCTAGCAGTAGCAAGAGACTAACTGCTAGCCTGTTACACCTCATTCTCCTCCTCTTCGTGCCAGCCACAATAGCCACATTGTAGTTTTGGATGAATTGGGCTAGTGTTTAGTTGTGTGCATGTGCTTGAGTGAATGTCTATATGCATGCATGTACAGGGTGTAGAAGAATACTCTGGTGTATGAAAGTTTCTGGAAAGTATGAGCACCATTTGAAGGTCCACCAGCCACTCATTGGTTAGTAGGTCGAGTGACTCCAGGTTGAGGTGCTGAGGGGCTAGGTGTCCTCTGCTCTTAGGACCTGAAAAAAGACCTATTACTTAAGAGTATTTAGTTTCCTATTCCTGACATAAAAAAGACAGATACCAACCCCATCACCCAGAGGGTTATATCCACAGGAGGCTGGCAGGTTGTGTCACTCAGTAGATTAAATGATCAATTATGAACATTACTTTGATGAACCTCTTAAAATCAGGTGTTATGAGAGCAAATATTTTCCTGTCCATATATTATCTTTTATATCATTCACCAAGTGATGAGCAGTATATGTAAATTCCAAATGTGAATTGATATATCTTATGCCACCTATGTGAGAGTTCTACAATGTGTTGTCCGGCCACTCTATAAAATCTGTGACCCGCTAGTCTCCCCTGGTGACTCTCAGAAGTGTCTGTGAGGTGGGGGTCACTAATGCTTCAGCCCTTAATCCTTCCCCCTACCTGTAACACAGGTTGACAGTAACTGCATACAAAGAGTTACTGCTACCATTTTTTTTCCTAGCTCTGTATTCTTTTTCTATATTTCCTCAGGATGTTTGTTTTGTTTATGTTGAGAATGAACTTGCAAGATATTTTCTGTTCTCTCTCCTCCTTTAATGTTAATTACTTTATTGCCTGGCCCTCTTTAGTTCATAAACATCTCTGTATGATGGTTCTTTCAACTTGTGATGACTGGAGAAAGAGTACATTGTATTTCTTTAATGCTTTAGCTTTATAAATATATATATACATATAAATATATATACTTTGATAACTGTATGAAGACCCACCTTTATTTTTGGTGGAAAAACGTGTTGTGATATTTGTTTAATGTATGTACACAAGAAACAGATGAAAGTCTGTTTTATCTGAGACACTTTGTGTGTGACAGACAGCTTTGCTACCAAATGAGTGTATCAAGACTTTATTGTGATGAGTGGTGACAGACAGACCTTAAGCAGGGGGTGGGGACACTATGGACACATGCCTGAGGACTTCATGTCTGCATGCCCACATGATAGACAAATATGACCACTCTGGGTCAATATTTTGGGTCATATCTTGGGACCTAATACCCAAACATCCACATGAGATATCACTGAGAAGATGTTAGAGGAAATCTTTAAGGAAGTACAGCTGCAGTACATCACAGGATGCCCTTAGTGGCACCTGGATAAACAGGTGTTCATCCAGGCTAAAGTGTTAGTGCAGGAAGTAACGGTAATAGTAACTAAAGTATTTTAGCAGCCCTTGGATGAGTGAATGTTCTCAGACTGGCTCAAGTAGTGTTCCAGGTCTTGGCGGTGTTAGAGTAGTTGCCGCCTATGTGGCCCCACCCTTTGCTATCTGTAAAGGCCTGCAGTTGTCCACATTTATGTCTTTTGACCATCATTTAAGCTCCTTCCTCATCCTTGGAGCCATCATGTTACAAATTCAAGGAAGTCAAAGTATGATTAGAGAAGATGAAAGTGTTTTCTGTATGAGAGTAATTTTCAAAGTCCAGCTGACCTAGTGCTCCAAGGGTGATGATGGTTGCCAATAGAATATTTTTCCCAATAATTTAACCATTGTGATATTGTATGGGAATGGCATACTAGTCGATTTTTTTATGATTTCTCCTTCATATTTATTAATACGAAAGCTAGTTTTTTCAGAAAAGTAGGAAATGTGTTGTTGATGTGATAACAACCAGTGTGCAAAGTGACAAGGGAGACCAGCATGTGGGTGTTGTTGTGCTGCCACACCTAGCCATTCACACGCTCTACAGTCTTTCAAAAAACAAATGGTAACAAGAAGCTGAAATTCTACAAATTCTTCATATTTTTCTCCGAATGAAATATATATATATATATATATATATATATATATATATATATATATATATATATATATATATATATATATATATATTATTATGTATATATTTCTTTTACTCATACAGCCCCAGGACCCATTTTACAGGGCTCCTGCAGCTTCAAAGCTGTGCTACAATCAATAATAGCAGGGGAATGATGGACTCACCAGAAGAGAATGTTCACCTGCACCAAAGTCTTCAATCACTGTTTTAACTCAAAATACACATGAATCCACCACACAGCCTCCAATCATCTTGAATGGACTGTTACTCCTGAGCAAAACACCAACTGTTCTAGGCATCACATACAGCACACATGACATTTACTCCCCACACTAATAACCACTACAAAGCAACAAACAAACTCAATGCCTTTAGAACACTTACTGACACCAGATGTGGACCAAAAAATGAATCCCTTAACATCCTTTACAAACAATCTGTCCGCTCCACCTTAAACTACACCTCATCTGCCTGATCTGCTCTCTCAAAAGCAGATATAACAGAGCTGCAAACCACACAGAATAGTGCATTCAGAATGATCACTGGCTGCCCAGTAACCACAACCATTCAACATCTACACAGTGATACAAAGGTCTTCACAATACAACCCTCATCTCTACAAGCTTGGCCCTCAATTCAATGCAAAAGCACTCGACCCTTCCCACCCAAACCACTCCATTATGAGCCACTAACCCTCAAATAGAAATCTAAAGCTTACCTTTACCTCACACTTCAGTAACATCTACTCACAGATCCCCTCACACCCAACAAATATAACACTGATGAAACATATACACGGAAATAACCTGACAAGCACTAAACAGTCGCTCTCTCAATTCAGTCTTAAACTCCAACCCACCAGACATGTACCCAACAGAAGCCAAAGTCCCCAGACAAACACAAGTCATACTTTCCTGTCAACACCCTGGATATCACCCATCCATTCAATAATTCAAATACCATTTCAATATATCCCAAGACCTTTCATCCCTACAATGCAAATACCTCAGTGAAATACCAAATACTATCTCCTTAGTTGCCCTGCATTCTCTGCATACACGATACACACACACAACATCACTACACTATATGACCTGTGGTCCTGACCAGTGGACATGGCCAGCTTCCGAAGAACCTATAAGGGACTGATTCTTGGGGCAGGAAGTATATATGTATATTTTTTTTCATATATTTTCACCATTTCCCACGTTTACGAGGTAGCGTTAAGAACAGAAGACTGAGCCTTAGAGGAAAAAATCCTCACTTGGCCCTCTTCTCTGCTCCTTCTTTTGGAAAAGTGAAAACAGGAAGGAAGGATTTCCAGCCCCCGCTCCCTCCCCTTTTAGTCACCTTTTACGATATGCAGGGAATACGTGGGAAGTATTCTTTGCGTGTTGTAAGAGACGACTAAAAGGGGAGGGAGCAGGGGGCTGGAAATCCTTCCCTCCTGTTTTCACTTTTCCAAAAGAAGGAACAGAGAAGGGGGCCAAGTGAGGATTTTT
>JAYMFT010242452.1:0-11029 GCA_038088735.1 Panulirus argus | reverse complement strand
CCTGGCTGCTGCTCAGTAATGTTTCTCTGCCTGGCTGCTGCTCAGTAATGTTTCTCTGCCTGGCTGCTGCTCAGTAATGTTTCTCTGCCTGGCTGCTGCTCAGTAACGTTTCTCTGCCTGGCTGCTGCTCAGTAACGTTTCTCTACCTGGCTGCTGCTCAGTAACGTTTCTCTGCCTGGCTGCTGCTCAGTAATGTTTCTCTCCTTGGCTGCTCCTCACTAATGTTTCTCTGCCTGGCTGCTGCTCAGTAATGTTTCTTTGCCTGGCTGCTGCTCAGTAATGTTTCTTTCCCTGGCTGCTGCTCAGTAATGTTTCTCTCTCTGGCTGCTGCTCAGTATTGTTTCTCTCCATGGCTGCTGCTCAGTAATGTTTGTCTCCCTGGCTGCTGCTCAGTAATGTTTCTCTCCCTAGCCCCTGCTCAGTAATGTTTCTTTCCTTGGCTGCTCCTCACTAATATTTCTCTCCCTGGGTACTGCATTATTTTGGACTGTCGTTCTAGCTACAGCAAACATTTGACCTTTCCCTGCGGTTGGTACACATAATGCCTCATGTGGCTATCGATCATGATGGTCATTCAAAGTCTTCTCTCTGATCACCAGTATGACCTCCGTAAGGTGAGATCCACTGGTGATATTCTTTCTTGTCCTACTAATGTTTTTTTCATCATCCCTGAAAGATTTTGAGGAGTCATACGTAATTGCCCTTGACATATCTAAGGCTTTTGACAGGGTTTAGCAATGGGGTCTCATCTCTAAGCTCCCCTCTTTTGGCTTCCCTCTCCCATTTTGCTTCTTGATATCTAGCTTCCTCTCCGGCTGATCTATCTCTGTGATTGTTGTTGGATCAGCACCCCCCCCCCACCCTTTTTTACAACAACAGCGGTGTCCCTCAAGGGTTTGTCCTGCCCCCTACACTTTTTCTCCTTTTTTTTCAACGAGTTTCTCTCTTCTACAAATAATCCAATTCACTCATACGCTGACGCCTCAACACAGCATTCATCCACATCCTTCAGTTCAGCACCCTCTTCTCTCACTCGATCTGCATCTCACCTGGACACAGCTTCCACAATAAACTCAAACTTGGACAGGATATATCATTGGGGTAAACAAAATCTAGCTAAGTTTAATGCCTCCTAGACCCAATTTCTGCCCATCTCTCTATCTTAAACTCCTTACAACTCTTGTATCTCCTTTGACGGTTCTGTAATTCCACCTCTTGACTCAATGAACATACCTGGTATTACTGTAACATACACTCCTTCTTGGAAACTCCACATTATGGGAATAGCTAAGTCTGCCTCTAGGAAACTGGGTGTCCTGTTTAGATGTCGTAAATTTTTCTCTTCTGAACAGTTGCTCCGCTTATACAAGGGACTGATTCGTCCCTGTATGGAGTAATGCTCTCAAATATGGAGTGGTTCTAGCTCTGTTTCCTTTCTTGACAGAACTGAGTCGAAAGCGGTATGACTTACAAACTGTCCAAGGCTGACTTTCAAACTTGACCCCCTTGCCCTACGCCGCAATGTTGGTTTACTTTCCCTCCTCTATAGGTATTACTTTGGCTTTTGTTCCTGAGAGTTGGCTGCTTGTGTGCCCCCACCAGTAGCTAGGCCACGCAATACTTGGCAAGCTTCTGCGTCATATGATTATGGTGTGGCCATCGGCAACTCAAGAGTGTGTCGTTTTGATAACTGCTTCTTTCCCTACACGTCGAAGCTTTGGAACTCTCTACCTTCTCGTGTCTTTCCCAATAACTATAACCTGGCTCATTTCAAAAGACAGGTCTTTCACTTTTTCAAAAATTCGTAAATTCTTTCCCTGTCTTTTCTCGTTTCTTAGTTCTCTCTATATTTCAATTAGGGCCCGGCCTTGATGGTTTTTGTCCGTGAATGGAGCCTTCAGCATAAAGAAAAAAAAAATCGATATACTCCTTATAACTTACCCTTCGTCTATTGCAGTGCATAGTAATCCCTCCTACTTGCTTCTGTACAATGTAATGTTTCTTGGGGGCTGTTGTACATCATGACTTCATCAACTGGTTGGAGTACATTTATCTCCTACTGTACATGACAACTTGGGTAAAGCTTGATTATGAAAGTCAAATGTTTTCAAAAGTCATTAAGGAATATGGAAGACTGGAAGAGGTGTTGAGAATGGCCAAGCGGCAACACATGGCCTTACGTAATGATAAACTGGACATACTTGAGCGAAGAGGCAGGTGTTGGCTGAGCCAGCCTACCTACCAGGCCTCAGAGTCATTGGCCACTATAACAGGTCCAGGTCCCATCCTGGAGTGAAGCAGGAAGAAACAAATAACACGGTGATGAAGATTATGTTTCTCCAAAGGTTCCAGACACCTGGAACACCTACTGTGGTGCTGTCAGTTTTCAGATGTATTTACTTGGAAAGGATTTCATTATTTCCTAATTTCCAAGTTCAATTACCGTGCTGGTGGATTGTGCATCATGTCTGGCTAATAAAGATGATCCAACAAAGAATATAACATGACCGTTTGTAAAGTGATAGTCTTCTGTAGATGTGGAGTGTTGGAAAAAAGGGGAAAAATATTTGCAAGTAGAATTTATCCAAATATTTCTCAACCTTCATTATGCATGTGTAAACGTTACATCAGAGAACTCTTTTGATAATCAAGTCTTAAAGAAACCAGTTTTCATCAGCAGATAATTGTGTGGAGCCTCCATCTCGTTAATGAGGCTGATTGTACACACACACACACACACACACACACACACACACACACACACACACACACACAAACAAACAAACAAACAAACAAGGACTCGTCTTTCCTCACTGAACTTCAAGTTTTCTTGACTTTCAAATTAAGCTGACAAACTTTCTTAATTCAGTTGTAGTTAGGCGAACAAAACAGATAATATACTCCTTCCCAAAAGTTCATCAACTCAATGTAATATAAACTTTACTTGCTAACTTGCTTAACAATTTTATTTTCCCAGCAACAACAGATTTTTATGCCATTAAAAGATCCAGATGTTTGCAGTAAGAATATCTAATCTACCTCAAACCTCAACAGTTATTACCTTGGGATGTCAGTAACTCTGGGACCGCTCCACACTTGAAATAATTCCTGCTCAGAAGTGTTTGGAAGTCAAAACAGTAACGTGAACTTGTATCGTCATCCACAGATGTGAGTCAAACTGTTGTGAAGAATAATCATTTACTGGCGCTAGAAATGATGGATCAAATGTCAATAGCCAGATGGCTGGAGTTGAATATTGATCTCTGAATGTTTTATTGTAATCATTATACTCTTCCTGGGAGGTTTGGAAGCTAATGGGCCGAAGAAGGGGTTCTAATATTGATCACAGTTGACAGAGTTTACTGATCTCGATGACCTGGGAGCCACCCTGAACCTGGCCATATAACAGTGGATGACCTGGAAGCCAGTCCTGAACCTGGCCATATAACACTGGATGACCTGGGAGCCAGTCCTGAACTTGGCCATATAACACTGAATGACCTGGGAGCCAGTACTGAATCTGGCCATATAACGCTGGATGACCTGGAAGCCAGTACTGAATCTGGCCACATAACACTGGATGGCCTAGGAGCCAGTACTGAATCTGGCCATATAACGCTGTATTACCTGGGAGCCAGTACTGAATCTGGCCATATAACGTTGGATGACCTGGGAGCCAGTACTGAATCTGGCCATATAACGCTGGATGACCTGGGAGCCAGTACTGAACCTGGTAATCATGTTCTATCTACGTATTGCCCACTGCAATGTATTTTTTTTTTTTTATGAGCCTAGTCGGGCGTACATGATTTATAACAATTGATACCTACAACAAAGCTTTTTGTATTTTATTCCAAACAATAACATTAAAGGACTAAAGCTCTTAATAATTCATTATCAGTTTATTCAGTTCCAGTGACTGAAGCAAATAATTGGATTGTTTTCAGAAAATGCAGATGAAAAGGAGAGAGAGAGAGAGAGAGAAAGAGAGAGAGAGAGAGAGAGAGAGAGTGTGTAAAAGCAAAATTATTGGTGTAAAGAGGGTCGAGAGACAGGCTAGTTGCGGTGTGAGTTTGAATGGAGAAATATTGGAGGATGTAAAGTGTTTTCGAAACCTGGGATTGAAGAATGTGTGGAGAGAGAGATCGTTGTCTGGTAGGGCAAAAATGGGTATGTTTGAAAGTACAGTAGTCCCAAAGATAGTATATGGATGCGAATTAAGGGTTACAGATAAGACTGTGCCGAGGAGGGTGGATATGTTGGAAATTAACTGTTTGAGGACAAAATGTGGTGGGAGGTGGTTTGATCATGTAAGTAATGAAAGGTGCGGTAATGAAAAGGGAGTGGTTGAGAGAGCACAAGAGGGTGTGCTGAATGGTTTGGACATATGGACAGAATGTGTTAGCAACGATTAACAAAGAGGATATATGTGTCATAAGCGGAGGGAATACGGAGAACGGGGACCAAATTGGATTTGGAAGGTTTGAGTGAATAAGATTTTGGGCGATCGAGGCCTGAACATGCAGGAGGGTGAAAAGTGTGCACGGGATAGGGCAAACTGGAATGATATAGTTTACAGGGGTCGACCTGCTGACAGTGGACGGAAACATGGCATGTGAAGCGTCAGTTGTAAACCATGAAAAGGTCTGTGGGGCCTGGTTTTGTATAGGGAGCTGTAGTTTCGGTGTATCACACAGACAGCTAGAGACTGAGTGTGAGCGATTGTGGCCTTTTTCGTCTGTTTCCTGGCGCTACCTTGATGACGAAGGGGGTAGCGATGCTATTTCCTGTAGGGCGGGGTGGCGTCAGGAGTGGATGGGGATGAGCAAGTGTGAATATGTACATGTGTATATGTGTATATGCATGTGTATGTGTACGTATGTATATATGTATATGTTGGTATGTATATATATATGTATTGCGCATATATGTGCATGTATGTATATATATGCGTATGTGGGGGATGCGTCATTCTTCATCTGTTTCCTGGCACTATCTCGCTGATGCGGAAAACAGCGATCAAGTATAATAAAAATAAATAACAAAATAATAATAAAGACAAACACACATTGTAGATATATTATGATCCAGACTCATTAAGTAGCGATAAACAGTAGTCTGTATGAACATAAAATACTAAATGAAAATCAATAAGCCAAAGAAGTGTTTAAAATCTTATTTCAAAATTTGTATATATTGATTTTGGAGTTCAGGTATAGGGTATACCATGTGCATTTATGTGGAGGAAATGCTTTGTTACAAAGTGTAGACTAATCAAATTAAATTACCTTTCCTCATCTGATGTAAAACTGAATATGAATTAAAAAACAAACCTTGATGTACAACAGTAGAAAAGTCTATGCTTGTGTCGTGAGGAGCGATGTTTCCAGCTGAAGTGACCCATATCTGAGGTATCCCAGAAAGATTCTCATTGATTTTCTGTCTATATGCTTTTTCTTCCATTTTCAGGAGATTTTCAAAATACATCTGTTTTGATTTTCTTATATCTGCTTCACAGAGTGTCTGCTCAAAAACATCATTCATAGCTTGTTTGTCAGGACTGTTAGACAACATCTTATAAGTGCTGCAAAATGATTGGGGGTAGTAATGCTCAAAAGAAGGTTCAGACCAACCTGCAGTAAGAAACAATTACCTGTAATGACACATAAATGGGACTGGAAACCTTAATTTCATGACACTATGAATATAACCCTTCCAATTTTGCCAGTACTATAAAAAAAGAATCCTCATCAATCCATTCCATAATTCATCTCGTACAGTTTGTGCAACATTATGAATGTACATCCAAATTACTGTGCCAGAATTCTGAGTTAATCATTGCCAAGGTATTGTGCATTATGAAAATTATCAAAATGCTTAATATGTAAGTTCATAAACCAACTTAGCTTCAGACCTTCAAACATATGAATATTCTTTTCCTATTAGCTATCTGTTTAAGCAAGAGAGGAAAAACACAACACACCTGCCATAAGTTGTGGTATACCCACTTATTCCCATGCCAGGCCTTCTTTTTACTGGCTCCTGTACTGCTAAATATACAAGATATATCTTGCAGCCAGGACCATAGGCCAAGTAGTGTGATAACATGTGGTGACTTGGTGGAGTGAGTACAGACCATTTGAGGAGCTATCTTGTGTCTTCAGCATAAGATGCAAGCTTAGTATGAGGGCCCTTATCACATATTTAATGTTGATTAGACAGGTCGTGTCCAGCACACAGATGATGAAAAAGTTCCATATGTATCGAAGTGATGTAATTTCAGTGGGGGTTATGTTTGGTGGTACAGGTACCTATCGATTTATGCGTATTTGATTTACGCCATTTTTTTGAAAAACAGACATGGCCCATTTATACCTTTTAATCTATGTGGGCTTAAGTTTCGAATAACTCAATCTTCACTGGGCTGTGAGTGTAGTGCTGTGGCGCTGCCAGCACTAGGCAAGAAGCATGTGTATGTATGGCATGGATACACTTTATTGTCACTGAGTGCTACAGTAATTTGTGCAGCAGTAAAATGCACATTGCACATGTTTTGCCCCTTGTATCATGCCACCAAAGTGTCTTTTAAGCTCTGATACCAGTGGCACTAAGAAGTGTAAGGCCATCGCCACTGAGGTTAAGATGGATATGCTCAAACATCATGTGAGGTGAACGAACAGCTGATATTAAGTGTGACCTTGGGCTTATTGAATCTACTTTACAGACTACTCAGTGCAGAGAAGATCTATGAGTGTGGAAGTGTGGAACAATAACCAGTGTGTCTAAGGCCTCATTACCTCAAAATCTGATTGTGGAGAGAATGGAACAAATGTTGACCACACAGATCAAACACCAAATGCATGAAAATGTTCCTGTCAGCATGCTTGTCATACAAGCAAAGGTCTAGAGTATATATGATGATCTGGCAGTGTATGGAGGAGCAGCAAAGAATTACAAGCAAGTCCTGGTTGGTTTGCAAATTTCAGGAAACGCTACAATTACCACATCATCAAGAAGACTGGTGAGGCTGCCTCTACTGATGTCATTGCTGCCAAAAATTTTCCAGGAACCCTCAAGACCATTATCAAGCAAGGTTTTTAACATGGATGGGGCCTGGGAGAATGATTACTAACCATCTATCTCCAGCTAAATTTCATGATACTGGAACTTAATTTCTTTTCAAGATGCAGATATCAAGTAAATGTGACAAAGAAAAACTATTTGGGAGCCCCTCTAATGGTAAAACTACACACTGTGATGAAATCCCATTAGAGAAACACAAATACTATGGCTAGTCTTGCAATTATATTAAGTATAATACTTTCATTATATCACTGTATGTTTCAAGCATTTGTCTTGATAAACAAAGCCTAGAACCCTTCAAAACTAGAAATTTATGAATCCAAAGCTGTAACCTCAGCACTTTCTAAAATCCCTGGCTATGCTGTATTACGGTGATGTGCTTAATATCTGTCATAAAAGATGAAGGTAACAAAACCATCATGTATACCATGTAACTTTTGGATCAAAGACCCCTTCCTTAAAGTTCACATTAACCACCTTAAGAGTAAAGCTTTGAAATGTTACACCACTGAAAAGAAATTTGGATAATGAAACATCTGAAAGATGACAGGGGATTGAGAAAGAGGGGTTTTGAAGCACCATGAGGTCACAGTGAACTTCAAAAGCCTTAAGCAAGAAGTAGACCATGTATCCTAAGAGAGAGAAATGGAAGAGATAACAAACATGAGTTTCTTGAAAGAGCAATACACTACATTCTCTTTGGTGAGATGCTTTCTCCAGTACACAATATGTTTATTTCATATTTTATCAGAGGAAATATTTAAGAAATTAGTATACTTTACACTATGTTAGCGTGGGAGGATTCTGAGTGGATACGAGAGGGCCTACGCAGGCAACAAATATTCCTCATTTGTGATTTTTTTTTACGCATGAGTTCATTCTATATACAACTAATAACAAGACAAACTTTCTGATTATTTCAAGGAATGATTTCTTATCTTTTACCTGTTTCCAAGTTATTAACAGACTGAACTTTAAGTCTGAATGATAAACAGAAACTTCTTTTTCCCCAAAAATATTAACAACACCAATACAACAAAAATTGCTTCATTTTTCAAAAACTAAATACAATAAGTGAATGCATACATACTGTATCATGCCCAGCTGTTGCTCTAAGCTGCTAAAAACAGTGGATGCAAAGAACAGCTGAATTTTTAAACAGAGGCAGAAAAAATTATAACATGTAAAGAGAGAAGTAAGCCTATATGAACATGAGTAGATAGGAAGTATAAGGGTTGAGATATGGCAATAATCTTCTATTCAAAAGTTGCAAGACTAGTTTCCAATTACTGTATTCATAAGGCAAAACACCTCTGTATCCATCTAAGACAACTCCTTTTGTTGCTGAAAATAAATTCCTTAAAAAAAAAATCACACCATATTTTATTGCCTTACTATGTTAGTGTACTTTGCAGCTTGGGAAACTTCTACTTCATATAACAAAGCAACTACACATGCTTCCCTATCAATGCACAACTTTTAATTTCCTATAAATACAAATTTTGAATACTAAACTTCAACCAGTTCAACCAATGTTTATCTGCTAAGATATATTTGTTTGGAAGACTTATTAACTCCTGTAATTATCTTATAAATAAGTTATGTGCTATATCATTTTGTAACTATGGATACATTATTAAGCAGTTAGTCATTATGAACAAATTCTAAGAAAACGTAACTGCTGGTAGGTCATGTGTTAGGGAAACTGATATTGCAATGCAGGGATTCTAGGACCTGTGCAACACAAGAAACTCTTGCCTAAAACTTGTGCTTATTCGTAGAAAACAAATGTGAGCGAATTTATTTGCCTTTATTCCACTTGTAACTCATGCAACTTGAACATGTACTGAAAATACATATCAAGCCAACAAAACCACAATGTTTAAGTGATACCTTAAAACGCTATGCATCTATTATCAATCTAAGGCGTGCTACGAACTTCATCTCTGTTAACAAAGTCCTACACTAGCGTATCAGTGGTTGGTCTGTCAAGGCCTGTAAACTAATTGTAGCTTAAAGGATGCGTTTCTGTTCTCCAGGTAGATGAATGGCTGCCCTACAAGTACTAACTCCACAACATAAAAAATTGTTACGTTATAACATCACACTGTTGGTTTCTTTTATCATGATAGTATTGCACAGATTTTTGCCTAATAAAACAAACCATACTCGTGCCTAAATATGAGAACGTAATATACGAGCAGAGATTTTCTTATTTCACTGTAACTAAATAAGATTAAACTTATACTCTGTATTTAACCTATAAAATCATACCCAAAGTCTGGCTGAAGTCCCAGAGTAAGGCTATGAAAATTGTTTCCATCTATAACATTGATAACGGATTGAGTTACACGACTTTGGTCATGGTTGGTTTACCTAATGCTAAGTTGTCTTCTCACTAAT
This sequence comes from Panulirus argus, assembly GCA_038088735.1. Lineage (NCBI taxonomy): Eukaryota > Metazoa > Arthropoda > Malacostraca > Decapoda > Palinuridae > Panulirus > Panulirus argus. Next base: position 1,543 of record JAYMFT010242452.1, on the reverse strand, counting down.
CCACGTTTTGACCTCTTTAGTTGAATTTTCTAGAGTAGAAAAGTATCATAAATCAAAAATTTCCCTACAAAAATCCTCAATTCCTGAGATAACCACTACAATTACTAAAAATAATTTGCAAGCATCCTAGTTTCCATTCAACAGCATACGGTATTTGACCAACTGATTAGCCTGTATCAACAAGTCGGCCCCTAAAAAAAAAATTATCGTTCTACACCATTACCACTAAAAGGAGTTTAAAAAGTTATATATGCTCTTGACGATACAATCAAATGGCATTTCAAAGCTACGGAGGAAGTCTTACCCTTTGGTTCAGTATAATGTGCTTGTAGGTGCAGTGGGAAGAGTCTTGCCAGCTCGTCTGGCAGCCAGGATGGGGGAGGTGGTGGCAGGTCTAGGTCAAAAAGGCCGAGTCCTCCTTTAACAAGTGGACCTAATGTATCCCAAAATATCACTGTTAATGACCATCCTTTCTCCGTAAGCCATTTTCCAATTTATGATTATCAATCCAGTTCTTATAGGATAGCATCCCTGTCAATGCCTGACTCAGGAAGATAATAAAATGTCTATGCAACGTTTTCCTGACTATTTTCCAATCTACTTTATATATTAGAGTCACTAAAATAATCACATATAATGAAGAAATAAAAAGACCGCTTGTACTTATACTTACTATACATTGTGAGGCATATTTTGCCCCAAGGACAAAAACTGCGTATGTCTTTGGCCAAACGCGCCACACTGACGACACTCGATAACTTTTATACCCATATACCCCTCTTATCAAATGGTAGTTTGGGGGACCAAAAGAATTTTCTTCAAATTTAGTACGTGAAACTAAATTCATTCGTTAGCCAATAAGCTATGTATGCATACTAAAACGTTACAATTTTTGAGGCCGTATGCTTTGCAAGAAGAAATTACTGATTGTTTGGTGTACCAACGCTCCTGCTCACCTCGGAATATACTTCCCTTTTAGATGGCAAAGTAGTACTAGGCTGCTGACAAGTAAGCCATTGTCTTCGCCTGGATTTCTTTCTCTCTCAGCTTAAGAGCAACTCATAACAGGCTCATAAGCTAATAGACAGTTCAACAAAATTAGTTAATAGGTCAGTCCTTATATTAATCAAACATGTTAAATACAGATATATGTAATCCACGCATTCTATTTCATATCTGTTTATCCTGCAGCTAACCAACCTTTAATGTTCCCTCAGAGCTGATCGAGGAATGGGTAGGTGGTTCAGGAATATATGCACGACGTATGAGATGGCTATGATTAAGGCATTCATCGCTTATTCTACCATAAATATGCTTGTGATTATCGCTGGAACCTCCTAAGGTCTTTTCCCAATAGGCTCTGATCATGAACACACCATACTAATTTTAGAAGGTTGTCATCAGCCACAAAAGTGTTCAACATTTATATAGCGCATTTCATCTACCAAAATAGCAGCTTAGGACGACGTGTCGTGAATTGTTGGGATTGTCACCTGGAGAAAATCATTCCAGGAACAACTTTATATGGGCAATAATTACAGTA
>JAYMFT010242441.1:0-11030 GCA_038088735.1 Panulirus argus | reverse complement strand
TATCTGTACGATTTTATTCATAAGGTGTGTGTGTGTGTGTGAGAGAAAGAGAGAGAGAGAGAGAGAGAGAGAGAGAGAGAGAAAGGTTCATGCCCCCTGGGAGACTCAGCAGCCACTAAAACACAGCTGCTGACGGTGTAGCTGCAGGGGAAGAGAGATGGAGGGCGGAGGCGGGCGGGGGTGGTGTGTGTCGTCTCCCCGGCGGAGGGCCATGCCTGTGGCCGGCTGCCTCAGCTGAGTAAAGTCGCTGATGGTGAGTGGGTCTGGAACTTGGACTTCAGCGAGGGTTCGGTTCCCGGAATCGCATCTCTGTGTCAGAGGAGTGGATGGATGCCCTTGTTCCCAGCCGGCTGGAGGGATGGAGGAGTGTGTGTGTGTGTGTGGAGAGGGGGGGGGGGTGGGGAAGGTGGAGCAGAAGTGGTGGGGACTTGGAGGGAGAAAAGGTGGAGGCATGAAAGACACAGTAGAAGAGGGACTATAGTTGCATGGAGAGGAGATGAGGAGACAGTTGAGGCAGAGATGAGATAATACAGAAGGCGATGAGTGTTGAAGGTTTTGCAGAGAATTTTTTTCTTTTTTTTTGAGGTCTTATTGGAAGAACAGTCGTGAGGGAGACTAAGAGATGTGGGAGATGGGGAGAAAAAGAGCGAGAGTATGAGGGGTTGTGAGTACAGAGGAGGACAGCATGGGAGTGTGAGGAATGAGGCTGAGAGAGAGAAAGAGAAAGAGAGAGAGAGAGAGAGAGAGAGAGAGAGAGAGAGAGCCAAGGCGAAGCAAACTGTGCAAAGTAAGACATGAGGGCTAATGAGACAGGTTTTCGGGATATTGTCCTGGAAAAACATGAGATGGCTAGAGGAGTCATCATGTCAGTTTATAGTGATTATGTTTACATGAGTTTACACGAGAAAGACAGACAACGGGAGGGATGAGTGACCCATGACTGGGTGTGAGGTAGACTACAACATGAGTCTACTAGTGTAAAATAAAGGGAAAGTATAAGAGAGAGACAGTAGAAAAGTGTGTTGAGATTGGGATTGTGAGAAGTGACGGTGGGAGATTGTGGTACTGTACAGGAAGAGATTGGGATTGGAAGGGTGAGGGTAAAAGATTAGTGGGGAATACAGAGTAGTGAAGCTAAGGTTTTAATGATACGAGTATATTAGTGTAGGGAATGGATCCTGCAGTCCTAGAAAGACTATGAGGGTGGTAGGAAAAGTCTGGCATCCATAGACATAGTCATTGTGGGGAGTAGTGTGTGTGAGTGTGTGTGTGTGTGTGTGTGTGTGTGTGTGTGTGTGTGTGTGTGTGAGTGTGTGTATGTACGATTTACACCATTTACTACACAGCCACATATGCAAATGAGGATACATGACGTGCCTCTGTAAGAGATTTTGTGTGGTTTAAGTTCCAAGACGTCGATAACTGAAGGAATGAGCCTGATAAACGAGATATATACCAGAGGGTCACACGACCTCCAACGCTATACGATGGTCGGGCGACCTCCAACACCATACGAGAGTTGGAGGGCCTCCAACACCATACAGGCACTTGAACACCTGCCACACTTTACTAGAACCACAAGTCCTCCAACACCATCACTGTCTGACAATCTAGCCTGTAGGCTTCCCTAAACTTGTCATCATAACGTTCTTTTCATTCTATATATTCCCACAAGGCTCGGTGTTTCTGTTGTATGAATAATGCCTTAACTTCTTTGTGACTGTTCTTCAGCTCTGTTCTTTTATTTTGATGCATAACAGCTCGAGAATTGTTCAGAAGAGTTTGTGTGATATCATTGCCGAGGCGATGGTATTATTACTACCTCTGGCTTGCCTGTGTAATCTACGCGTTTTCCTCGTCCTTGGGAAGAATATTGGTATCCTTGACCCAGCATATGACGTACGTGAAGTGGCCAGAGGCTAATATTGCCACAGGAATCCGCAAGATATCTTGGTGGAACTTTGGGTAAGGCATCTGACCCTGAAGCCACACCAGTCTGTCATAAGACCTGGTGATGATTTAGATGAGGCACTGGACATCTCACTGGCCTCCTTGCATATCCAGACGATCCTCACTTAAGTCATGCTGTTGGCGGATATTTCAATGTTTTCTCTCCTCCTGCATACGTTCATAGTGTCTTCCTGCATACATTCATACTTCATTATAGATAATTCTCTATGATTCTGTGACCCAATACCGTCTGTGCTTTCTCGGCAAACTCCACTACGTTCAGGAGTGTGACAAAACCCACCTTGACTTGTGCTCAAAGCACACCTTTCTTGTGACCGAAATTCCGTTATCATGATGAACTCCTGAGGCCTGATCACATGAGACTTTCAGACAGGGGGGGGGGGGTGTTTCGTCCGCCTAGATAACTCATTCAGCAGATCTTCAGATTACATTCTTTTCCCCTTGTGAAAACACCAGCACATAATGTCGCTCGAGGAAGACAGGTATTTACTTACTTCCTCCATCCACAAACCAGTTATCTGATGATTAGAATCACCTGTTTTGTTTTGTTTTTTCAAATATTCTGGACCCGGCGTGCAAATTTATTACCGATCCTGTTCGAGCGGTCGACTGGTCACGGAGATTAGTCATTATATCCCACAACATACAATCCGGATGCAATTCCACTTCAGTAGCAGCCAACCTGCGCTTAGTGTCGATCGACCAACTAAGTCCCCTCCCCTCCCACTCACCCCCTGTGTCCAGTGGGTGTCTATGGTCTATCAGTTCTGATCCCGTAGCTCTTAACGCCGGGCAGTCCTCATACAGCAGCAGGCATGGCGTGCGTACAGGTGTGGTTGTGGTCTGGTCTGGTCTGGTCTGGTCTGCTGCACCGCCGCCACCTGCATTGTCTGCTGTCTGCTGCCACCTGTTCGAGTCTCTCCTGCCTGAGTGCAGCGATGGCCGTAGTCTGCTGTTCCTGCTGCTGTTACCCAAAAGCTGCGGGAGTCTGTTATTATTCTGCTGCTGTGTGCTTTCTGCTAAGTCCAAGAAATAATGTAGATTTCTGTCTTTCTGCTGTTGTTTGCCGTCTGAACCCAACAACTGCTTGTTGTTACCTGCTGTCCCGCTTCAGTTCTGCTCTTTGAATCCTACAAAGAAACTGCCGCAGTTTGTTGCACTTGCGGGTGTCGAAGCGATTTTCCAGCTTGTTACCTCATGCTATAGACTGCTGTCCTGTTGCATTTCTGCTCTATGCTGATATACCGTTTTTTCCGTTAAAGCCATCTGCCTCTTGCTGTAACTAGCAGCCTGCCGTTCTGCTTAAGTTCCCCTGTTACCCGAGACCAAACGTTTCAATAAGTTGTGCCTTCCGTTGCAGCTTCCCATCTTCCGTATTTCTGTTAATACCGATATGTAAAACTTTTCACTTGTAAACATCAAAATTCATGTGCCACCCGTTAACCCAGTCCATTGGTTTGTCTACGTGAGTTTGAAGCTGCAGACGTTCAATTTCTGTAGTAAATTTATTTCCCAACTTAGTATCATCCGCAAATTTCGAGACCTTACAGAGAAGTCCATTATCAATATCATTAATATGTATGAGGAAGAGAGCCGGTCCCAAGACTGATCCCTGTGGCACACCACTTGTTACGTCTAACCATTCAGAAGTTTGACCATTAATCACTACTCTGTTTACGGTCTGTCAGCCAGTTTCTTAACCATCGAAGCTCAGTCCCATCTATACCACGTGACTTAACTTTTATTAGTAACGTTTGATGGAGGAACTTTATCGAATGATTTTTGAAAATATAAATAGACGACATCAACTGTTTTACTTTCGCCATAAGAATTCATTGTTTCAACAAAAGAAATCAAGCAATTTTGTCAAACATGAGCGATTTTGTGGAAAACCATGGGGGAGAAAAGCATATTAACTAGTGAGCTTTTAAATGGTTTACAGTTGGATTCCGAATAATGGTTTCCATGAATTGACCAACCACTCACGTTAGGCTAATAGGACGATAATACCCGGACTGCGATTTATTGCCTTTTTGTGAGTGTAGGTGTCACAGTGGCAAATTTCCACTCCTCTGGAACATTTTCCGAAGCGAGTGGCATTTTGAAAAGAGCAGCCAAATGGTTTAATTATCTCATTTTTCCCCTCCTTCATTGCCCTCGGATAAAGCTTATCTGGACCTGCCGTTTTATTTACTCTCCTGCCATTCCGCGCTGATGGTATATCTTTATCTGTTATCTCAGTATATTGCAAAAATATTTCCCTCTCTCAGTAATGTAGATAGATTTGGGATATAAATTGAATCTTTAGGTGTAAATACAGATGCAAAAAAAAAAAAATTTAGAATTTCTCCCATGGCTTCGTTGTCTTGAATCAAGTCACCATGTTGTGTAATCAGTGGCCCAAATGTTTGGGGAATGACTCTCTTACTTCCAGCATAAACTGTAAAACTCTTTAAAGGTTTCTTTTGCTAATTTCAGGAATATACGCTTCATATAGACGTCTGCTTTGATGTCTTAAGTCTTTAAGTTTCCCCGCACAAATTTACGTAGTTTTCTCTGTCATGTTGTTAAGTCTGTGTGAATGTGGTGGACGAGGAGGAGGTGGCTTCATGTGGGCATATCCTTGAGGACCCTGCCCACGCACCTCCTGCAGTTCTGTAAAAGGCTTTTAAGAAAGAAGGGAGTGAGGGAGGGAGCTGTAAATTTTTCCCCCTCTGCGTTATATTTGCTTTCCTGAAATACGGACTGAAGGAGATAAGCGAAGTTCTTTATTTTTTTTTTTCACTCCCTCGACCTCTTTGGCTGAAGTGTCTGAATATGCGTGGACTGACGGAGCCAGAACGAAGAGAGAGGAGAGGTAGCTATCTTTTCTTTTCTTTTTCTAATTGGTTCGAGAACCCTGGATGCTGTTGCGGCTCCGAGCGAGGCAGAGTTGAAAGGCAAGTGGCTCGAGAACGTTCGTGAGGTGCAGGTCGGGACTGATAGCGATAGGACAAGACGGATGGAAGAATCGAAGTTTCTTTTTTCTTTTTTTGAGAAGAATCGAGCTATTTGACTCCGTTGAGGAGCGCGAGGGACTGAGTGCAAGGTTACTTGAAGGTTGGGATGAAAGTTGAGCGTGGCAGTTCTTGGGTGGCTGGCTGGCTGTTAGTGCATGTGCACCAGGATGTGAGGGAGAAGTGAGGGGTGGAAAGAATATGCCGTGGGAGGTGTGGAGTGAGAGCAGTGCTTTAGCAGTCGTGATGGCGGGGGGTTGGGGATTGGATCGTGATGTATATGCATCTCAACGCACTGGAGGATGAAGTAGTAATAGAGTGTATATATATAACCGTAAGGCGTATAGCATCCCTGATGTGAATGAGAGAGTGTGGAATGAGGTTGCCGAGTGGCGCGCTACGAGAGGAATGGGTGACAGGGAATACGCCGTTTAAAGAAAGACTCACATATGTACGTGGATGAGTGGAGGTACTCGACTTACAGATGTTAATGAACTATATTCACTCGCTCAGGCTGGGGTATGTGGTGTCAACATGATGGCCTCGATTAGGGCTTCAATTGGGCCGTGTTCTCTTGGCTAACATAAAAAAGAGAAAAGTAGTCTAAAGGAGAGATTTGTTTGGTGTGAACGTGCTCAAAACAACGGCAGGTGGACTGTTTATGCAAGTCTTGGTGAAGACAAGAATGAGAGTTGGTGGCGGGTTAAGGAAATGAAATGTGAAAGAATAGTAGAGGGAGAGAGTAGATTGTACTCAGGGAGTGGTAGAGGAGTGGAAGTTATTCAGGGAAGTACTGCATGAGTGAGTGGATGAAGAATATTTCTTTGCAGAAGGTGGGATATGGATGCTTATAAAAAGATAGTGAGTGGTGAATTGAAGAAGTTGAGCTTCACGTAAAACAGAAAAGTGAGATGTATGGACGGTCTCTGCGACGAAGGAGTGCGGGTGAGTGGGAGGATTACACGAGAAGACGCTAAAGAGATGAAAACGAGGTGAAGGGAAAGATGAGGAGACGGAGTATTGATGAACATCAGAAAGAATACGGAAATATTTGAAAGGTGAATTGTGAGAGGACAAACGGGGGTGACAGAGAGATAGAGAGGATGAAGAAGGGGTATAACGGGAGAGGATGGAACTGCAATCAGGTTTCTTACGAAGAGGGTGAAAGTGCAGCTGAAGATTGGTTCGTCAGTCTGTTTGACACTGTATGGCCCAAGGTGAGGTGCTTTGGGACACCGGTAGAGTGCGTGTATAGTGCCTTTCTATGGAGCCAGAAGGGGGAAAATGAATTCACTGAGGTATAAGGCGTTGATTGAGAGAAGGCTGACGTGCATGGAGAAACTGACTGGGGAGGAGAGATGTGGTTTCAAGAGAAGTTGAAATATGTGGTACAGAGATTTGCTTTGAAGGCATACGTTGAGAAACGTCTGGAAAAAGAGAGACTCGACAGTGGCGTTCATGCATCTGGAGAAAGCGTTTGATGAGGTTCACAGATGCCTTAATGAAGGTGTTAAGCATGCGGTGGGTAAACGGAAAACTGACAAATACTATGTGGAGATATTTTCCAAGGATTGTACGCAAGAAATAGGATTTAGGGAGGTGTTTTGTTACGAGTAAAGATGTGTCTACGTCAAGGATTTTGTGATATCGCCGTGGTTGCCTGATCCCTACATGGTCGAGGTGGCGAGGAAGGTAAAGACGAGGGTCTTGGAACTTGGAGTATGTCTTTAGTGTCCTGGGGATGTTTGGGTAGACACCAGAAAGACTTCAGAGGCTGATGGCGTGTTTGGGAGAGTGCGTAAAGAAAGTCTCTGAAGGTTAATGTCTTTGAAAGCCAAGGTTATGGAGTTCGGTTGAGAGGAGTGGGACAGACCTGTTTGACTGTGAGCGTGAATGAAATGCCTCTGGGACGACGGATGTGTGGCGCTGTGCGGGTCGATCGTGTTAGGAAGAAGTGCCATTTCCAGAACGAGGTGTGGCGTTCAGGAAGCTCAAGTTCAGAGAAGTGGACTATCGTGTGTTACAAAATGGCCCGGGCGTACGGAAGAGGGTGGATGAAGAGGTACTGATGAAATGGATTAAATGATTAGGAGAGAGGGAGGGAGGCGGCCAAGGAGCTCAAGGACTCAGAGCGATGTTGTAAATGATGGCTACCCAATGTAAATGACGGTGACATCATGTAAGTGATGGCGACACGTTGAAAAAAATGTGCTGGAGCGTGATGTGTGAAGTGATCAAGATGGAGTAGCCTGTCGGGTTTGACTGCATATAATATCAGACTCGGGTTTTGGTACGTCGTACTTGATAACTAGAGACTGAATATGTGCCAACGAGGCCATTTTTCGTCTGGTCCTGACGCTCCGCCAAGGCAGAAGAGGCGATTAGATGAAATATCAAAGTACGTGGGGTCTCATTCCTCGAGTCTGGGGTGGTGAGTGAGCGTATGGATGAGAGTAACAAAGGGTGAGAGTGTAACTGGTAGGGAGGGTGTGTAAATCTGGGAGTCTTGGGCTGAGGACTGTGGGCGAGAAGGGGGTTCAAGATTATAATCACGAGGTTGAAAAAAGATGGTGATCAAGTACGTGAGGGAGAGGATGTCGCAAATGGTGTGAGAGTGACGTTGAATCCGAGAGACTTGGGTGAGAGTAGACGTCGTAGGGATGAGGGTAGGATTTTTAAGAGTGAGGAAAGGGAGTGTCGGTGAGAGTGAGCACGGAAGGAGGGATTTGGGTAGTGTGAGAGGTGATTGAGGGAGTGGTGAGGGTGGAGAGGTCTCAGGAGGGACGTGAGGTACGCAAGAGACGTGTCAACAGGGACGTGACGAGGCACGTCTCCAGCAACAACAAGAGGAGACGTTGGGTCCTTCACAATGTTTAGGCTGTACAGAAAACCTGGGTGCTGGATGACCATCCAGTAGAAGGCAAGAGATGGAAATGTGCTTTGGTAAAGCTGGAACTCAATAAAAGGAAGGTAAATGAAGTCTGGAAACAAAAATCTTTGTATATAAATGCACTGGACTAACGATAAAAGTAGCTCCACAGTTTTCCTACTGACCTGCCAAGCTGTGCGGCTTTGTGGGCATGCGGTCTACGGCTTCCAACAGCTCGGTCGACCAACAATCCACCCCGGGCTATGAGGAGAGGGGGGAGTAGAGGGGGGGTAGAAGGCTACCGGAGGCTTCACCAGGCATTCACAGGGTCAAGGGAGACTGACTCAAAGAGAATGGGAAGATCCGAAAGTAATTCGGCGGAAGAATGAAATAGGAAGTTAAAGACAGTTTGATCTCGTGGGTGGTTGAGGGGAGGAGGAGGAGGAGAAGAAGAAGAGGAAGGCCTGAGCCAGTCCGGTTGACCGTCCATGACTGGAAGACTGGAACAGTCACACCACATGAGGAGATGGCGTTACTACGGGCTATGTTGTGACGCTGGATCGAGGGGAAAAAATAATGTGGAAATGACAGCCAAGACGGACGGACGCTGGGTCGGTAACCAGATGGCAAAAAAGAAGAAGAAGAAAAAAAAAGAAAACGACGTGTGGAAGGTTCCTGGATGGAAACCTTCCCCCCCCCACCCCCCCAAGCCACCCCAACCACCCACCCCTTCCCCTGCAGAAGGCTTCCGAGAAACATACAAGAGAGAGAGAGATTTTTCGTTATGATTGAGGACGGCGAATGCGACCACAAGACCTGCGTCAGCTGGGGAAAAAGTTTGGTCGCTACCCAACCGGACTGTGCCACCTGAGGGCTGATGAAGATTAAACCGACCAGACCCGAGGATCTAAAAAAAAAAAGAAAAAAAAAACGAGGTTTGACGAAGATTAAACCAAACCAGAATCGGGGATTTAAAGACCTGAGGTTTGATAAAGATTAAACCAACCAGATTGTGGATCATGAGACGGAAGTTTAAGGAAGATTAAACCAACCAGATCCGAGGGTTTTAAACCTGAGGCTTGATGATTAAACCATCTAGACTTAGGATTTAAAACCCTGGGATTTGAACAAGATTAAATCAATCGGACCGAAGGTTTTAAACGTAATGGATCGTGAAGCTTACGTATATTGAAAGATTCATCTGAGCAATATTCTGTGATACAGATCATCCTTCTGCCACTCCAAAAGCTCTCATTTTGCACAAACCTTTCCAGTTACCTCAGAGCAAAGGATTTTCTGGCCACATGTAACGTAAAACTTAATTAAGTATTGATAAATGTATTCCAAAGACCGAAACTTTCAATCAATATACAGATAAGTCAGTTTTTATTTTTGATCGAGCTATATACACACGGTCAAAAAAGTATCTTCACAGTTGGGTCCGATGAATTTCGCAATGATCATTTACGACTCGTGTTCTCTCGGTAGGGCTGGTAAGCGTGAATGTGAGCCAAATTGCCTAAAGATAAGGGTAACCCCACTTTATAGTTAAATCCATCGATGTATGAAATCAATATACATTTATGGGTATAACATTGAATACGGCGAATGACAGAAAAATGTCGCTACCATTTAGTGTATGACAGTATCATGAAAGCAGGCGTACCAGTGAGAGGCCGGACTAATTGGCATTTCTCAAAATCCTTCGTCCCTAGCGTCATATTGTTTCACACAAAAAGTGGTTAGATTCTTTTCAACCGCGTGTATATACTTTCCCCGTCTCCCCTCTCACATTTAGGTCGGGCAGAGGAGACCGCTTCGGACAAAGACCTACCTCCTGTATATATATCCTTCAGTATTTAGACATATTGGTTTTGCTCATTCTTTTTCTCCCTTATTCTTAATCTTCTTCCCAACATTCAAGGTTTTACGCCGTTCCTTCATTTCTGGAGCCAATTTAATTGAAACATGGAAGGCATATACCTTCGCTCAATACGCCCTAACAGATTTAGCATTTCTTATTTTCATTCTTTGCGTCTCTAAAAGGGATTTACTGGGGTCAGAGTTCAAAACCAAAGCAAAAAAAGAATATTTTGGTCTCCCCCTCCTCTGTTCCTATGATTTTAATCAACTGAGACGATACGCAGCAGACAGATGCCTTCTCAGAAGCCACATGCGATGCATAGGATTGATCTGTAATTAGAGCCACACCTGTTATTCCACATTGGCGAAAGATCATTAAAATGATACAGATTTTCAACCATATTTAGATATGTAACAACCGCTTTTAGCCATCTTTTGAGGCCTAAGGTTATATTAAAGATTCCTTTTGGTTCTTTTTGCCCCAAATGCATTCTTGATTTAGCGTTGACAGAACTCCTTCACTGCTTGTCACGTCAGTTGCCCTTAAGTCTTATCTTTCCCTACACTTAGCCGGCCAGGTCTCGCCCCTAGAGATATCAATATGACATTCTCTCGTGTACAAACTATGTGCCAATGCTTCTCCATCCGTGAGTGGGTGAGCACAGCGCCCGAGCCATGACAAAAATCTCACCTTGGGTGATCGTAATATGTTTCACAGCCCACCTCAGTAGAACAGATGCTCCTTACACACACACACACACACACACACACACACACACACACACACACTTCTGCCCTGGGACATCCCACTGGGATGGGATAAGCACTCGACCCTAGACATCATATACACAGTTCCTTTGTTAGAGTTAATAACAGCTACGGCCGTTAACAACTGTGGTGTGTGTGTGTGTGTGTGTGTGTGTCTTCTGGCCGTCAGCCTCATACACACACACACACACACACACACACACACACACTGCACCAAGGGAAGACCTTATTCCCCAGCATATTTGGAACCAAGACTTCCACAGACGCAGGGGGGAGGGGTGGGGGGTTAGGGGGTGCGGCGTTGGGGGGGGGCGGCGCCCCTTCCTTCCTCCCTCCCTTTCCCTCGCGCGCGAGAGTCTTCCGGCGTTATTCTAATTTTGCTAATTCGCGTCGGTCGGACGCTTGTGTGTGTGTGTGTGAATGAGTAAGTGTTGTTTGCTGCGCGCGTGTGGCATTGTTGTGAAGGCGGGCGTTGTCTCTCTGTCTCACACACGCACACAGACAGACAGACAGACAGACAGACAGACAGACACACACACACACACACACACACACACACACAC
>JAYMFT010242430.1:0-11030 GCA_038088735.1 Panulirus argus | reverse complement strand
CATCCGTCCCCCCCCCCCCCCCCGTGTAAACAACACAAGCGTTATTAATCGAAAGTAAACATGTCTAGCGCTGGCCTCATTTGCAGAACGGGACGGAGGGAGGCCTTGCCTCCGTTCCTACAGCATCCCTCTGAATCGAAGTCGTCCGTAGCGAACGCGGGTTTCCGTAACGTACGTAGGGCAGGCAGCTCCAAAATTCCTGCACCCCTTGATCAATTATCAACCCTATACGTTTTGAGAAGCAAAACATTGAAGAGAAAAATATTTATGAGTACAAGGCATATAAAGCTACTGAGAAACTATATAAACGAGTAATATTCACGAAGTACTCAGCGTAAGAAAATGGGGAAAGCGATGAGTACACACACACACACACACACACACACACACACACACACACAGCTCAACAGTCCGGAGTGCGAATTTTCCAAAACATTACGACAGTAGGTCGCCACAAACTGCCGTACCGTCGTGATCAGGGATCGTACCCTCGTGCAAAAGGATCGTAACGTTGGGACTCAAGGAGCGTACCCTCGTGCTCAAGGATGCTAACCGTTGTGCTCAATGGTTAAACCATCCGTAGGCAACATGGCAAGTAACTATCAGCCTCGCTGGCACTTGCGAGAAGCGTCGATGTAAACAAACCCTCCACATGAGCAGACATCGTAACTTAATCCCAAACTTTAGGCCTCTCGAGAAAACTTATGATTAAGAAGTGATGAGAGACTAGGATGACGCCGTCTTTACAAAACGATCAGGCTATTTAGGTCAAAGGTCAAAGTCACCTCAATTGGAAATAGGAACACCCCTCACTCACCCCATCCTTCGTTCCAAAGATATGGTTTCGTGTCATATGTTCCAATCGTGGGATTGTTGCCCCGTTGGTTCATTCGTTTGCATAATACAGAAGTTAAATCAGTGGGTGCAAAAGGTTTTAACATTATCACGTATGGTTACAACATTTTCCAAGCACAATGTAAACTATGGACATCTTTCACGAACCACTAACCACTTCACGAGCCAACAGCCACTGCACAGGTCATCATTAAGCAATGAAAGGACCATTCGCCATTTTTCATTCTCACTCATTCTCATGCTGGATGAGACAGACCAATACGCAATGACTACTAATCCATCCCACTCTTTTTCACCCCTTGCTTCCACCTCCCCTCCCCCTACAGAGCCCGTCCCAGGAACAGCGAAGATGGTGGACGCCCCTGAGGTGACCCTGGCGTCGGCGTCGGCGGCGTCCTCCTCCTCCTCGTCCTCTCCGTCCGGGGACTGGGTGGTCAACGCGTCCATGGCTCCGGAGGCAGGGGAAGGGACGCTGCTGGCGCAGCCGACCACCTTCACCGTGCCTGTGTCCAAGCAGACGCTCCTGGCCATCGGCGTCTACCTGACCGTCGTGGGTAAGTCAACAAAGCCACTCACTGACACGGCAATGACATGACGCTGAGGGGGGGAAGGGACTAAGGTCAGATGTGACTCCCCACCTGGCGGAGGAAATGGACACCTACCTCTTCCCCCCCCCTCCCTCCCCCCTTAATTACTGGTAATTACTACTACTGTCTTCGCGTCCGTAAATCTGTGATCAATTCATCGAGGGTTGTAAGGATATTCAATCCACGTTAACAGTTCTCGGGAGACCTTGGTCACTGACTCCTGAGAGGAGGAAGGTTTAAGTGGAAGGTAAATAAAAAAAAAAAATGTCCAGCTCCGGCAGAGGGGGGGGGGGGAAGGAGGGAGGGTTGCCTACCTTCCTTCAGCAAGGGAGTAAAAAAAAAATGAAATCTTGCGAGTTGTTGTGCCCGTTCGAGGGGAAAAAAAATATCATCACCTGGGAGAAGCAACGTCTTTTCCCCTGCATCTAATGGGTTAGGGGAGGATATAGAAGTAGCGTGTTTTTCCCCTGCCAATGCTATGGGTTGGGAGGGCAAGGAAACACGACTTCTCTGTAACAACACTGCCCGCCTCTGCCAAATAATACGACCGATATCACCCACGTCAACAGATTGACGAGAGAGAAGAAGAAAAAAAAAAAAGAGAGAAAATCATTACCCAACATTCCAAGCTGATATCCAGGGTATATTTTTCTCTTCACTCCGTTGAAATTTTATATCAACAAGGACGGAAATACAGGTCACAGGCCATGCTCGAGGATCCTCAACAACAACAACAACAACTCTCTCTCTCTCTCTCTCTCTCTCTCTCTCTCTCTCTCCCTCTCTCTCTTTCTCTCTCTCTCTCTCTCTCTCTCTCTCTCTCACAGTCATAGCGTGGTTTAGATTTCCACTTCAGGTCAATATAAAGAGGTGTTGTTATTCAACACATATCACAGAGGGGTGTTTCGCTCTCCCACAGGTCAGAGATGAAGGATTGTACGTACAAACACATGATGAACTCTTTGTACATACGGGGGGAAGAAACATTATAAGATCGAGGGGGAACTGAATTGCCTTCCTGTCTCACTGTCATGAATTCCCTTGAATGTAACCCAAGGTCAGCCTGGTTCACTTGCTCTTCATTCGATTTGTTTGACGGGTACACCGAAGCTCTGTTCCTTCTCCTTCACTACGCCTCTCAGACGTGTACACTTCTGTTGCCCAGCAGCCTTCTGTTCCCCCTCCTTGTACACTTCTCTTGCCCAGCAGACTTCTGTTTAGGCTCTCTTGTTCCAGTTTGTCTCGTTTGGGGTCGGAAAGCTGGTCTAAGTCACCAGTGCCGCGGCCACTTGCAAATTTCGACATAATCGTCTCGTCTCCCCTGAAGACTTTATCCATCTAGAGCTGGGGTTTTGGTTATGGATTTCCCCTCCGCCTCCTTTGATCAACTCCAATCTCCTTCTCCCGGTGCTGTAAAGCTTATTATCTGTCTTACAGTTGTCTTGGCGTCTTAGAAGAAATTCCTACGTAAGTATCTAGTCTTTCCTCGAGTCTCCTCCTCCTTCTTTCCTTCTGGCGTTGGGGTTGGTTGGGGATTTCCATCCGTTCTTTACGACACGCTTCGCCCTCTTCTCTTGTCGTTCTCGTTCCATTCCTCTGGACCCATCCCAGGGAGTCGTTGTGGCTCTTAAGATAAGACCTGCCGTGCGTATATTCGCCCCGGGAGAGTATATACATCTTTGTATATCTTAATAAACATCTCGCAGAGTATTTTTTTCTCTGTTGTTGTGTATTTCCTTGCTTGCATTTGTATGTGCGTGTCAGAGTATAAAAAAAATGTCTGCATTTTTCTCTGTGTATGTAAGCATTAAGTAAGAAAGTAATTCACATGCATAGATACTCTCAGCTGATATATAGATGATACTTGCTCATCACAACGAAAGTTATGAACGTTATCAAATCATTAAAAAAATCGTGTTTCATTTCATCCACAGACTATACACGAAATCGCTTATCAGTATCAACAAGAAGAGGGCAAACACCATTTACGATCTGAGGTCACTCACCAGTCCTTGACGTGAGGCAGTATACATACCTTCCTTCCTTCTTGATTGGGTAACTACAGTTAACAGTCTTTGATTTGGGGAAGGCCTCACCTCCCACTGACTGTAGGAGCAAGGAAGACAAGACAGACAGCCTCGCTCAGCCCCCCCGGAGCCTGAGACTGGCGTGATGACAGACACCATCCTTTGAGTGGGTGAGGGTGGAGGTCTGTCATCTCTGATTGACTGACGTGAGGAGGCGTAACAGTCCCCCATTCAGCTGGGGGGGGGGGGGCTTAAAATAGCCTTCTCCTTTGACATGGGGAGAGCGAAACACCCCTCTATGATTTGTGGTGAATAGCAACACCCCTTGATATTGACCCGAAGTGGAAAACTAAACCACTCCTCTTTGACTTCTCAAACTGTGACAAAGGCCGGCAAACAACTGTCATAATTATGGGGGCAAAATCAGGATCTCCCTTTGACCCGAGGTAGAATGACGACATCTCTGTCCCTACGTATGGAAGACGTGGTGATCCTTCGCTGAGTGTGAGGGACGGACGGGGGCTGGGAGGAGGGGCGGGGCGATCCTCATTCACCTGAGGACGGACAGCGCTCGAAGGACTGGAGGCCATATCCGTCCGTCCGTCCGTCCGTCATGGACCGAAGGAAAATATGTAACTTTTGACGTCGACGGACGAGGCAATTACCCTCCCCCCTCCCCACACAACTAGCAAAGACGTTCTTTTTAAAAAGCAAATTTGACATAACGTTTTCTCTCCGCGACACCGCTCGAGGCGATGAATTTCATAAGAGAAAAAGTTAGATTGGACGTGGAAGACTATTAGCACGCTATGGGGTGGGAGATCAAAAGCGTTTTTCAAGTCCCCATATAAACACAACAGTCTATCCTCATTACCATATAAATAACCTGAAAAAAGTTCTGGTTTAGCCCACTTATGTAAGGGGACATTGCCTCTGTGTTATGTGGTATGTTACAAGAAAGATTTACTTATATTTTCAGCTGGAAAAGTATGACTAATCACAGGTCGTACTTACAAGTGGTGTTTATAAGCAAGGAAGTAACCAATAAAACGTGATAAATGAATCAGAGACACTTATCATAGAACTCTCCTTTTAAAAGAAAAAATCGTATGAATGAGAAATATAAATCTATTGAGAATCCATACAAACGAATCATGTTTCCAAGAAGCGCTTGTTGCTTTCAAGAGGCACTCAAAAAAAGGAAAAAAAAAAATCAGTGTTATGTTTCAAGCACAATAAACACAGCCGTCAGTCGTGAACAATTTGTTACCGTGGAAAACGAAACGCCAGTCAGTAACTACCAATTCGGCCGCTCGAGTTCAGACAGCCTCTCAGGCTCTTTCCTCGAAAACTCACTCAAGTTTCAGTTTCAGAAATTCATTCCAAAATGAGGTGCCGTTAACGTGAGAAACTGAGTGAAATATTTCATACCCGTGGTCAGTAGAAGAGAGAAAATATAACTTCAAAATAATTTTTAGCTTAAGTTCAATATATATATATATATATATATATATATATATATATATATATATATATATATATAACACTGCAATAAAAAAAAAAGTTGATCTTAACATCTCTCTGATGTTTACAGTCTCCCGTAGGTAGAGAGGGTACGTAGGACGGTACGAGATGTGTAGCGTCTATGGCAGGGAGCAAACTGACTCACGGCCAAGGTAGCCTAGGTAAAGGTTATCACCCATTAGGATAGTTAGTCTAATAGGGGGAACACGTCGATCAGAGGGGAACACGTCAGGCAACAAGCTCATATCACTGCTGATAACCCAACTCAGCGGGAATTGAAAAGGACCTCATCATCTACTGAGTCTAAGAATTGATCTCAAAAGCCGATCGTCGTGTAGGATCCTGTAGCAACACTGGATCTAATTACATTTCCCGCAACGATAGATCCTCGTAGAGCTATTTCGAGATTATATCGTCCAATCTAACGGAGTGTCTCCGAAATCCCTTACACAAACAGATAAGATATTAGATTCCTTTAAGGTACGAATACTAGACTGTCTTTCGTCCTTTAAGCTATAACTTCGGAGGAGATTATCATCATTTTTCTGGCTTTACGAAAGAGATGTTAGTCTCTTTTTTGTGGGGAAAGATCCCCCCCAGTCAAGAACTCGACATAAATTGCAGATTATCCCCCAGAGCAACCTGTTATATAAATGGCTCGAGAGATCGCTAGGGAAAGGTTCAGGTTTTCTGTGAGAGAAAGAAAATGGGATCTTTTGAAGCACCTGATCGAAGCTGTATCGAACCTCCTACTGTTTCGACGGGCGGAGACAAAGGGTTCGGTACGGCTTCGAACCAGTCTGTATCGGGATCTTGAGGCGTGACGTAGGAAACCGGCCATTTCAACAAATCATGAGCCACAAACATAACGCGTATATGGCCTTAAGAGTTAGCCTTAAGAAGGCGTTAAAAAAAATGTTTTCTTTTGGTGGCTGTATCTATCTTGACGCTTACGACCTGAATGGCCTTTGGCGGTTGACTGGACTAAATCCCAGTCAATTAACCAGGAGGAGGAGGAAGCAGAAGAGGAGCAGGAGGAAGAGGAGGAGGAAGAGGAGGAGGAGGAGGTCGGATGCAGCAGCTAGCAAATGTGATAGTGCGTATGGTATTCTCAGAAACACGTCTTTCTTGCCCAGCTTTACATCTGACCTCCTCCTTGTCCTCCTCCTCGTCTTCCTCCTCTTCTTCCTCCTCCTTCTTGTCCTCCTCCTCGTCCTCCTCTCCTCGCCCCTTCCAGCTTCCGTAGGTCTGTCTCCCCCATCCCACTGCTGCCCATAATCTTCACCTCCCCTGGCGAAACTTCTTGCCTCTCCTCTGTCCTCCCATCTCTTCACCCCGAATCGCTCTGCCTCGATTCTCCTCCTTCCCCCCTTTAGAAATACTCGGAGACACATATGGATCTGCATGTGGTAATTGTGGATTTATGGAGATGGCATATGATAGGGTTGGTAGAGAAGCCTCGTAGCAGGTCTTAAGCATATATTTTGAATACACTGTCCTTGATGAAGAAACATTTTCAACTGACATAACCTGTTGTATTAACTTCCCCTCCCCCTCTCGTACTTTGCAAGGGATCGCATATCTTGTGATTCAGACCTAAGACCACGCTCCATATACTCTCATCCACGAACCATATGAAGCTATGTATCTCATCATATCTGAACCACCCACGTTCCCTGTACGTCATCCAAATGCCTTGTAAGTGAACATAATCTTTTAAGTTGGTCAGTCTCTATCATTCACACTGAAGCGACCCTCCCTCTGACGCCTATAGACATTTCACGAATCATCAGCGTGTCTTGCGGAAGACCTAGATGCACAGGGTTCACACCCCATACCCTTTTGGTCGAGCGAATCTCCTGTGCGCGAACTGTAAACCTTATCAATAAGGCGAGAATAGCTTTTGTGCAGGACAGCTAACTACAGTGTTATTCTCATACGCCCTCTGGAAGCAAAGTCACACACGCTGTGAACCATACTGAAATGTTCTGTACGTCGGTGGGTCTGTCTCTCACTCTGTTAGTTCGGCCACAGGTGTGTGAGTTAGCTAAGTTGATTGCAGGCAAGCGACCCCTGACTCACAGAAGCTTTTATAAGTCAGTTACATTTGCTTAAGAGTTTCACAGACACATTGTGAGCCACGCGTTCCCTCACTTCGTCACACACGTGACTCGACCAGGTCTTGTGAGAGAAGAGGGGTAGCCTATTTTGCTCACAAGACATCCTGTGAATCGACCAGAGGTGTTCTGTGTGACAAAAACACGCCAAATGAGTTCCCGCACGTAGCTTTAGAGTCGCCGACCCATCTTGGTGACTGAAAAACACACCCAGAGGTGATTAATGTTAAAAATAGGGAGCCCTTTTGACGTCATCCGGCAGAGCAGAGGTCAAATATCTTGATGATTTATACACGCCAGGTTAATCATCTTTTCGACTGAGATACCCTCGATACTGTGACTATTTTTTTTTTGTGCGTGTGTACGTACGTGAGTGTGTTTATGATTGCCTATTTTTGCAATACGGGGAGAGAGGGTCGCTGGATTCTACACTCGTGGGACTCCAACCAAACTCTTAATTGAACTCCCTCTATTGTCATACAGCTTTTTAAACTGCTCTATGCTGTCGGCATTCACGGTTTAATCACTCAGTTTACTGCACGTATCTTCTACTCTTGTGCCGTAAAGTTATTTGTCAACATCTTTTTTCCTAACATCTCTTGCTTGACCGTGTTATGGCCTCTGGTTGCTCTGTCCTTATATCTCTCGAAGAACTCTTCGCTGTTGACGTCATCGAACTTGTTTAATAGCTTAAAGTTTGTGATCGGGGTTGCCCCTCACTCTCTCCTGTTCCATGAAGGTCAGATCTAAGACCTTTACCTAACTCACCTCCGTCAATACCGGAACCATCATCTTTGTTCCCCTCCCCTGAACTTTCTCTATTAGTTCTCTGTCCTTCAAGCGTGATGGTTAAACCTGAAAAGCATTATTCTAGTATTGGTCTAATGTAGGATGTGAACAGCTTGCTGAACATTTCCTCACCGATGGACTTAGATACAGTTTTGATTTTTGCAAGCACGGTATCTCTCCCTTACAGTCCACCTGAGGTGAGCTCTGGAGTCAGGTGAAGTACTATGTCGACTCCCAAAATCAGTCTCACACAGAGATAGATTCCTGCGGTATTTATCCTGTTAAATCATATTCGTACTGAGGATTTCTGTCACTGTATCCCATCCTTTTTACATCGCATTCATCTCCGTCAAATTTCATCACCCATGGATCAGACCGTGAACTTCAGAGTTTGTCCAGGTCCCCTTGTAATTTGATGCGCTCGCCATCACTCTCTACTTCTCCTATGTGATCGCAGCATCAGCCAGACACGTACTCAGGTATGAGTTCAGTTCTTAGGCAAGAGGAGCAGTGGTCCCAAGATCGAGCCTTGCGACACTCCCCTGACATACAATCTTTGCTCCTATTCTCTCAGGAAACTTTCTGTCCATTGAAGGAATCTTTCCCCTATTCCCCACCTGAAAATCCAGCAGTTTCCTCGCTAATCTCCTACGTGGGATAATGTCATATGCTTTCCGGCGATCCAGAGACACGCAGTCCGGCTAGACTTCCTTTGTGTCTAAGAGAGAGCTCACTCTTTCTTAGATTTACATACGAGGTTCGTTACACGCGACCTCATTACTCTTAGTTCATAGTGATTGGCTTTCTGGCGCGCGCAAACGGTCATTTATTTCCTTTCTGATAGTATTTTTTTAGTGTTTGATATCACACAACAATCGTCACAGAGGAGGGCAGCGGGAATGCTCTTACAAACCAAATTCGATTGGCAGTGCCACACATTCAGTTATCCCAGCTGAATACATCCCTCGGATCTCCGCCACTCCCTTCATGTGGACACACACACACACACACACACACAGACGGACGAGACCAGACAGAGGCTACATGTAGAGAGGCGACACTACAGGCTCCACTTACCTCGCCCCCCCCCCCCCACCTCGCTCACTGTGCTTGGCGTAAGCAAGCACAGCTTGGTTGTAGGTTTTATACGGCCGTTCCCAGCCATGTGTACGGTATGAAATGTGTTTTTTCTGTCCTCGTTAATTAAGCTATTCTCGCAGGTGATCTCTATATTTTCCAGTTCTAACGGAGGGATGTTACTTTAGTGGGAGTTCTTGTGAATCACAACGTAAAAACTGGGCTTATATGACTCGCTCTCCAAGCAACAGTTGGCTGGGGTTGGGGCCATCCACTCCCACTGGGCTGACTAAACGTTCATTTTAGTCGTCATTCACAAGTGTTGTGTGTGGCTCATGTAACGGGTGTACGTACGTGCGTAATTCACACGCCGTGTGTGTGTATCGTATTCACACACACACACACACACACACTTTGGAGCTCGGACAGACTTACGCTCTTTTAAGTCACTTACGGACTCACTGTACTTTGTAAGTACTCATCCCACACTTCCCTCGGATCACTCTCAAATCGTCTAAATACTCATCCGAACCAGCCACGCGCCCTGTGCGTCAACCACATATGTCGTAGCGACGCGTACGACAAGCCCTGTGCGTCAACCATCCGTCAGTACTTGTACCGGTGCCGCGCACGACAAGTTGTCTTTGAGTTGATGACATGACGCTTGGAGAAGCCACGCTATGCGTGATGCATCTATCAGTCTCCCTCGAAGTCATCAATTCAACATTGTAAGTCAGTCATACGTTTCCTGAGTCAGTCATCCAACCCCCCCCCCCGGTAAGTCAACAACAGCGCCCCATGTTTCACATGAACGTATGTGAGTCAGTCAGTCACCCTCACATCGAACGTATCCTTCACATAACTTATGAGAGAGGAATTTATCACATACCTGTCCACTTCAGCCACGGGACTCTGTCCGCGAGGCAAAACAGACCTTATTACTCGACTAAAATCACCTGCCGCTGCCCAGTGAACCCAACTCGGCTCACGCGAGTCGATCGACCGTGTATATTTCTAAGGCCTGTGAGCGTGTCCGTCCGTGTGAGTGTGTTGAGTGAGTCAGTCAGCTGGGCTCGGACCACACGACTCACCAACGACAACATTCGGTGCTTCAGCAGCAGCTGGTGAATATTGATTAGGGTCTGAGGGGAGAGCAGCTTCGCGTCAGCTGACAGGGCCGAGGTTAATTGCCCAGGCGGGGTATACATGTCAGGTTCATCACTTTACTAATGAACAACACACACATACACACACACACACACACACACACATACACGCACATTTCTGTATCGGTGTTTGATAAACTACTGGCCAGCACAGAGACACGCTCATTACCGACAATTGGTGATGACTGTCGCAAGCGTGGCAATTAGGCAGTTCGTTCGTTTTGACCGCCTTCCAACGTGTTTATGAACGCGCGCACTGAGGTGTCGCTTCGTCTTACCAGCGTACAAAGCATTGCAACTGTTGCGCTTACGCTGGTAGACAACTGGCGACTGCTGCAACTCCTTAGGAATGACAACACGGAACTTGAAAGATGACTGAATTGTATTCCTTGCTTTAAAAAGTACCCTAATGTTAACTCGTGGGTGAAAACTGACGTAATAATACAGTCAGTTTCTTACGAAGTGTATAATCCTCCCTTCCCAGTGGACAAGATTGGAAAATATATTACAATCCCAATAAACAGTTGACGGATGTACCAGGCCCCACAGACTTTTCCATGGTTTACTTCTGCCGTATCACATGACCTGATTTAGTCCCCTGGCTGCACGTCGACCCCAGTATACCACATCATTCCAATTCAATCTATCCCGCAGGCGACTTTCACCCTCCTACATGTTCAGGCCCTGATCACTCACAATCTTTTTCCACTTCATCCTTCCATCTCTAATTGGGTCTCCCGCTTCTCCTTGTTCCCTCCACTTCTGACACATATATCCTCTCTGTTAACCTCTCATCACACGCATTCTCCAGATGTCCAAACCATTTCAACACACCCTCTTCTGCTCTCTCAACCACACTCTTTCTATTACCACACATCTCTCTTACCC
>JAYMFT010242419.1:0-10000 GCA_038088735.1 Panulirus argus | reverse complement strand
CATTCCATGCGGCTGTAGTCACGAACACAGTGTCTTTATAGCGGCATGTTACACTAATTTTTAGGTGTGTGTGTATGTGCGTGTGTGTGTGTGTGTGTATGTATTATTGCTGTTTCTACGGTCAGGTACAGAGAGGGAATTCTACACTCATTGCACCCCATCTCTTGCACTTTCTCTACTATCACAGTTTCGTTCATTCATCCACTACACATACAAAAACGTACTTTACATTTTATCCTGGAAGTTTCTTAATAAATTTCATGTTATGGCCTTACTGATTATCTATTGCATCTTTCGAAGATCAGACTGGTTGAAAAACTTGAAAGTTGGACTAAAGTCACTCCTTACTCTTCTCTCTTCTCTACTGGACAAATGTTTGGCTTCTAATGTCTCACTTTGTTGTCCTCCCCTGGGCTTTTTCTGTAAATTCTTTGTGCTTCTTTGAGTGCGGTTCCCATACTAGAGAAGCATGTGAATAGCTTACAAGATATTCCTCAGTCATACGTTTCTAATATTTGCCAGCAAACAGTTTTCGTCTTTACTATACTCCTAAGGTGGAGCTCTGGCTAGTGGGTATTAACATCGACTCTCAGGTCCCTCTTATACTCGGATTCCTTCAGCTTGTTTCCTCCTGGAGATGACATTTGTATAAAGTTCCTCTTTCGCTTAGACGTCACACCCGCCGGTATGCCTCCCGTTCTCTCTGAAGCACACCCGGGGTCCAAAAGGATACTCCCGGCACATCACTTATCACGTCTGTGGCGATACCTATCACTCCAAACCTCAAACGGCCCCGGTGCACCTCAGTCTTTCGAGCGGCCATGACACCTGCTTCTCCTTCATCCTATACCAATGTTATCGCCTCTGATCCCACCTATCCAACCTAATCGCATTTTCTCGGCGTGAATTTCAACGAGAACAAACTATCTTATTAACTCAGGAGTTCGTTTATATCCCCATACTTTTTACTTCCCTCGTGGACCTGGCATCATCTGCAAACATATTAATGTTGGAGTCCAGTCTGTGTCGAAAGCCCTTTACGTTCATCAGGAAGAGCAATGGTCCACAGGCAACCCAGCAACTTCCTTTCTTCCATTCCACAAGGATCTTTTTCTATCCATCGCAGGAGTGTCCCTCTTATACATGCCTCAAGATCCAACTTCTTCACCTACCTCGTGTAGTGTAGTGTCAAATGCTTTCCGGCAGTCCGGGTACACACGATGAACCCAACCAACTCTTTTTCGGTCTAAAATTGAAATCACTTTCCGACAAAAGTCTGAGAGTTTTGTTACACACAATCTCCTCCTCTCACTGAGCCAGTGTTTCTCGCTCGGGTAGTTTCTCCTCTACAAAACCATCCATTTTTTATTACTTTTTCTAGTGCTTTACAGACTACACTCGTCAGAGTTATTTCTTGAAACGAGCAATACGTTTGCCCTCTTCCACTCCCTCGGCACTTTTCTTTCCAGCGAGATCTTTAACATGTCAAGCGGCTTGTGTAATGTTGTCTCAAGACATCCAGGCACTTGTGTTGCATGTCATCAGAACCACGAGTCTTTATATGGGTTAAGACACCTTTCATTGTTTATATCTTTTCTAGGTACCTCCATGCTTTCCAAGACCTCCATTTCATCCGATCTCACTGGTCTTAGGACTAGGGGTCTTCCAACGCAAGAGAACATTCTAGTTTGTGTTAGTAAGCCCCTCACAGATCTCTCCATCTTCCATGATTCTTCCGACTGTATTCCTTATTACTCTCATTACCTGCTCTTAACCTGACAATTCACTCATGTATTTATGGAAGATTTATTCCCTGCCTTATCCGCAGAATTATTCTAGTGTAAAAGTCTCTCTCTTCCTCCTTTCTTATTCTGCTAAACTCATTTTTTGATCTCATACACAGGCTGGCTGGTGTGTAGCCTGCATTACCTCGACAGTACATCCCTAACCTCTTTCGCTTTTTAACATCCTCTTGGAACAAGTCTTCATAATCCTCCTATGTAAATTTCACAGAACCCTTGACAATAATGACCTGAATCACGTCTTCTGCACTCCATTAACCAGATTCTGTTCCTGGAAAAATTATTTCAGTGTAGTTTCCAGTATTGTATCTCCCCCGAAGTCTGGCTTCGTCTGGGTTTTAGTGCGCGTTTAACATACAAACTTGGGCATTGCTTTTATCACATTTTAAACCAGGATGACCTCCTCACGACCATACACATGCACTAGAGGTGGCACGTTTCACGGAGATCCATTAATGATTCACACGATCACGTCTATACCTTCTACAGCCCCATCCGGCCTCACCTGAGTGTGTTTTACAAAGGGACGTCAAGATGTATATACACGACTATAGTCTTGCAAATTTTAATGAAACATGTAATACTACCGCATATATATATATATATATATATATATACACACAAGTGCATAAGTCGCACATTCAAATAACTAATATACGCCACCCATACTCAAACAGCCGCCCGAGTACTGGGTAATAAAATGTTACTGCCGATATACACAGTGCTACATCAAATACCTTTTCGTCCTGTTACAGAGCCAAAGGTACAGGGAGTGAGTTACGACACCCGGCACCTTGAGGTACCATCTTACCCTGATCATAAATCCTTTATATTTACCAGAAAGCTTGGCGAGATGTTACTTAATAGTTACTGTACGTCAGGGCTGACCTGCGTAGCTTACAAATGACAATCTGGTATTTGATTACAACAGAATAGGCAAATTCTCTCAAGAACTTTACAACCATCTTGTTTCCCACTATCCTAGTGGCAGTTCGAATCTCCGATACAGGACATATACATCATACCTATTTTGTTCAAAATATCATACTATTACATCTGACAATGTATAAAGATATATCTTCGACCCCTTTAACAAGTTTGTATCTCAGCATCACCATTCAGTACAGTGTATCCAGCTGTAAGCCAGCACACTCGTAGAGTGGCTTGGGTTGGGTGAGGGTGGAGCACAGGCCGGAGAAGAGACAACCCAGTGAGCTTCCCCCGCGACACACCAGCCCACGGGCTGCCGAGCAGCCCTGTGACGCCGCTACCGTGATGCCCACCTCCCTCCCGCACTCCGTCTGGAACCTATGTCTGCCCTGCAGTGCCCCGCGGCATGTGACGGGTGCCCAAGCTCCGCTGGGTGCCCAGCATCGGAGGTCAGCGTGATGCCGTGCGCAGTCCACGTGTAGGTGGGCACCTCGTTCAGCTGGCACCAGGAGAGTTGGGAGATTCGAGTGGACGCCGACTTCGCTCACTACCTTGGCACCTGTCAGTTCCTCTTGGTATCGCAGAACCACAATGCATCCCTTCCCGGATAACAGCGGCTTCAGTAGGTCCCGCGTCACTAGCACTTCCTGGTAGAGTCGTCGCTTTATGCCTTTGCGAGTGATATCGTACTGCAGGAGGGGCAGCCAGCCATCCGTGGCGCCCACTAGCCTCACGCTGGCCGACATAGAGTTCACCGGCACGTACGCCGTGACCACATACGCTCCGCGCCACGTACGCTGCCCGCCAGTCAACAATGACTTCGAGGCAAATACAATGGACTCGCTGGGTGAGAGCAGCAGCTCTTCTTTCAGGAAACTACCGGGCGAGTCGTCATAGGCGCGGTACATGAATGTGAGGAGCTCAGACTGGTTGGTGCGCATGTGGTCATTCAGCTGCGTCTGGAAGGGCAAAATCCAGACTGCGGAGAAGAGGTTGTCGGCTGCCTTCACGACCTCCCAGCTCTCCGAGTCGCCCAGCAGCAGAATTGGGGTGGATGTCAGGACCAAGTGAGAACTGATCCGCTCGGCCAAGTCTTCCTTGTTAGTCGTCTCGTAGTAGTGCAACACCTGCAGGGAAACATATAATGGTTACAATCCTCACTCAAGGTTACTCAGGTTGGATATGTATGTTGATTCTGTTATGATTATGATTCATAGGACGCATATGATATACACCGAAGGTATATTTATGGTTTGATATCAAATCTCTTTGCTCCGCCCTATTATGTTAAGACATCTTACCCTATAGGAGAAAAGTTGTTGCGGTCCTGTACATTTCTACATATTTTCACAAATTCTTTTTTTCCTGAGAAAACAATAAGTTACTTTAAAATGGGATCTGGCTTCCTTTTTCATTAATCATCCAACATTAACAAAATCTACTCGAGCTTATCTTGTATATTACAAAAAATCTTAGACTTATGGCATAGGATAGGTAGGAATTTTCAAGACTAAAATTTTTTCTGGTTAAGTAAAAAATCAACCAATGAGGCACACAAAAGGTGAATATTTACTATACCTCATTTTGTAATATATTCGTAATCTACGTACATAATCATTCAATCACTCACGAGAAATTACCAAGTTAAACGTGTGAGAGTGGGTGCACAAGTGCGAACAGACTAGGCTCCGGTGCTTTCCACATACGATACCAACAAACCTTCTTTTTCAACAATAGAAATGTAATATCAAGTTGATACGCACACTAAATGAAGGATGTTCACAAAGACTTTCAAATGGGGTGAATTTTCTTTCGGGGCTTATCCATGTCGGAGTATATTCCCCTTTATTGAAAATTTGAATCATTATGATTTTTAAGCAAAATAGCACAAAACACTCGAATTATTAAGGTACAGTATGTTCTTATATACCACTTATGTTTTGAGCTATTCACAATCGTTTTGGCAGGTTCGTACATCGTCCCTCCCTCCATCCCCCTAACCAAGTCCTGGACACTAGCCTGATTTTCCTACGAACAATATTCGTGCGGTCACTCTCACGGACGGTTAATGTACACACAAAGTGTTCCGTCGTGGTCAGCGACTCGGATACATGTGCTACTTTCACCCTTATATTTTTCTTCATGGTCAAAAACAAGCAAATGATTTTCGTTATTACTACAAGGATATTTTTGTAACAAAATCTTAAGACTAAGCCAATGTTGTAATTGTGATGATGTAATGTAAAAAATGCCAGACACTCAATCGGTGGATTAATAATTCAGAAAGTAATCATGCAAAGCGTATTAAGATATTCCGTTTCGTCTGCTTTACAAAATTATGTTAACGGTAACAAATCACCCAAAACTTTTATCAATATGATAAATAATGCCTTGTTATATTTATCAGTTAAGCCTTTACTATAGTGTTAAGGCTGTCTCTTCCTTCCTCTCATTTAGATGGCTGCCAAATAACTTGGTAAGTACAGTGACCTCTCGCTGTTTTGACATCTGGGCGAAGTTATATAAACCTCCCATCCCAGGCTGGCACTATGGGAGCCAGTATACCACTTTCTCTCCCTCTATCCTCCCATCCTTCCACTTCGTCGCGGTTCCCTACTCCTTACTATCCTTCTTACCTATAATTTGGTTGCCGTCAGATAGGCTGTTCGCATGGTCACAATCACCCTAGCATCAGTAGTGGTCGGTTCTACATTTTTGGGCAACTGTCTCGTCAACACCAAAACTCTAATATGCCAAAGTTCCCGGGAATCACTTTCAAAACAGTATGTTTACGTTGAAGCATATGGGACAGATATCTAACTATTTTTTACATTAGTATAAATCCTTCCTCTAATACTAGCAACATTTACAGCAAGTTAGTGCAAGGGTGCAAATACCTTGGCTGGTCTAAGGCCGACGGCGTGCAACAGGCTGAGGAAGGAGTCTGTGTGAAGGGAGGCTCGGGCCACCACCAGCGGACGTTGGCTGTGAACAGTAGCCAACAGGTCCCCTACGGCCGTCGCCAGCACACGCGCCGATGGTTGCACTCTGGCTACATTCTTGGCGCTGTCGAGGTAGGTAGTTGTTGCTGTGGGCGTCACAAACCGTGCTCCTGGTGGCAACACGACCATAAGAATGTCAGTCTTGGTCATGAGCTTCTCCACAATCCTTGATAAGTCATTTCCCAGGAATCTTTACTTAATATTTCAACAAGAAGTAATCCCCACCTGGAGCTTTTGCACGTGCCCAGTGCGCCACCAGAAGCGCCTCTTCGTCAGTCAGGTAGCCAAAGTAGCGCGTCGTGCCGTGGATCTCGTAGAAATGTTGCGTCAACTTCCTTCCCATACATTCATGGTAAAGTTCATACGGATATTAGATGAATATCAAAGCTCTGTTCAGTAAAATGCTAAAAAAAAAAGTATTCCCTCGACAATGTAATTATTTCTATACTATACCTTAATACCCAGCTGGTAGCCCACCTTACCTTGCTACGTCGGGGTCGCCTTGGGTGTCTCTCACCAGTATGGTGGAGGGGAAGTAATACGAAGAGTCCCTGATGGCGGGAGGAACCTGCAGGTCCTCTGTACTGTTCTGCGTCATCGCTGCCTCGGCCGCCTCTTCCAACGCCAGCTTCAGCCGACTTCCGTAGCTGCAGCGTAAACATAATGCACTAATATCATTTGCGTACTCGAGGATTCTTACAAATTGTAAACTTTCTGATCCATTCAATGTTGATAATGATCGAATTAAATTCATTACCTGTTGGTGATATCAATCTTTGCGTACGCTAAAAATGGTGATGCACTGTGGACACCAGCCGTGCTTTATTTGGGACAGAATTATGAATATTAAACAGGAGACCGCTGAAAACAGGCTTTTCTACTTTTTTGTTCTATTATAGATATCAATGACAGTTTTGTAGAATACACAAGGTCGTTATAGACCAGACAATCTAAAATAGAAAGCTTTTCTGGCAATGATGACGCTTTACAGAGGTATAGATCCTACAGTGGGGTTATTTTTAACAGTTACAAGGACAGTTAGGCCTGCAACTTCATTTTAAATCAGATTTGAAATATATTAAAATTGAGTTACCATATGCAGAGCGTGTAACGACTTAAGGAAAATAACAACCAAACATACGTACGCAGTGCTATTCAAGGTCTGCATGTATACTTTTATTTTGACGAAGGCTTCTCGAACAAATGTCCAGATCGAGGCCAGGCCTCAGCCTTTAGAAGAAAATTTCCTCGATTTTTTTCTTTCGAATAATTGCAAAGAAATGAAGATTGTCTGGTATCGTTCAAAGACGTGAAGTTTGGATAGGTTTCTGCATATCTAGCCAGAGAAATTAGGTATAAGTCTAGATAGGGTTATGTTCTTTTACATGATAAACCCCACGTTTTTCATTTTCTTAATCAAACCTGTGTAAGATATAAAACTCAAAAAGTTTCGTCAGCTCAGTAAAAAAAAAAAAATCTTGAAGAGAAGGTACAGAGAAGGGAAACGTTGTTAACCAAAGTATAGAGCAGTTACAAGAATTCATATGACAATACTGCTTCCATAAATACCTCCCATTCCTCACTCAGTCTCCTCACTTCATTCACTCTCACCTTTTGCGATTCTACACTCAGTCTCTCCTGGTATTTCTTCACACAACTATCTTTTCCAGTCTCACTTACTTTCACCACTCTCTTCTCCCCGACATTGTTTCTTCTTTTTCGAAAACCGCTACAAATTTCACCCTCACCTCCAAACGATAGTAATCAGACATCCCATCAGCTGACTCTCTCAGCACATTTATATGCAAAAGCTTCTCTTTTGCACGCCTATCAATTAATACATAATCCAATAGTGCCCGCTAACCATCTCTCCACTACACATACGTATACTTGTGTATATCCTTCTTTTAAACCAGGTACTCCCGATCATTTGTCATTTTTATCAGCACACAACCACAACTTCTTCACCATTCCCATTAATAACACTGAATTCCCCATGCGCCTCAATTATACCCTCAACTGCCACATTACTTCGCATTTAAATCACCCATCATTAACTTCCAGTTTCTTAATTCAAAATTGCTGAAACACTCACTCGGCTACTCCCAAAACACTTGCCTCTTATGATCTTTCTTCTCGTGACCAGGTGCATAAGCACTAATGATTACACATCTTTCGCCATCCCTTTTCACTTCTACCCACATCAAGCTAGAATTTGATTTCTTACACTGTATCACACACTTCCACAGCTCCTGCTTCAGGAGTATTGCTATATCCTCCTTAACACTTGTCCTCTCACCAACCCGTAAGTTTACTCCTACATTTCCAAACCATTCTTCCCCTTTACCCGAGTTTCGTTTCACTCAGAGACAGAACATCCAAGTTTCTTCAAGCATACAACCTAGCTCTCCACTCTTCTCATCTTTGTTACTTTCTCTCACATTCAGACACCCCAGCCAGAGTCGTCGAGGAGGATGAGCACTCCCCATCTGGCTCCTTCCTCTGTTCCCTTTTTAAGAAATAGAAATACAAGGAAGGGGGGAGGAGGCATAGCCTCCCGCCCCGCTCCCGTCCCCTTTTGTTGTCCTCTACAACACGCAGGGAATAAGGTGGTGAAATTCTTTCTCCCTACCCCATATATATATATATATATATATATATATATATATATATATATATATATACGACTTCGCTACCAATACAACCTCACCAACACTGACCACGCTGCCAGTGTGACTTCAACAGCATGACCATACCATTATCGTAACCTCACCACTAGCATGACTAAACTAACCTATGTGACCTCACCAACAACGTGACCATACTACTAATATGACCTCACTTACAGCATGACCATTACCAATGTGACCTTACCAACAGCATGACCACACTGCCAGTGTGACTTCACTAATAGCATGACCCTGCTACCAGTGTGACCTCACCAAGAGTATGACCACAATGCTAGTATGGCCTTACTAAAAGAGTGACCACAACGCTGAGGTGAACTCACCAACAGCGTGACCACACTACCAGTGTGATCTCACCAATAGCATGACCACACTACCAATGTGGCGCATCAATCACTTGAATGAACTTTTCATCCTTCGTGGTGTAGTGGTCAGCGCCCCTGGTCGTGACGCATGCCTGTGGTCGAGCCAGCATAGGTTCTACTCCTAGTCGCAGCAGTCGGCTCACAGTCCACCCACCTGTTCATCCTTCCCTATGGGCTATTCGATGAATTGGGTAGCTGGAAGAAGGATGGATGTTTTCCCCACCAGACAGAGACAGACAGACAGACAGTGTGTGTGTGTGTGTGTGTGTGTGTGTGTGTGTGGAGTGGCGTCGACGATGCCTCCGACAAGAGAGGCTGGAAGCTTGTCTCGCGTGTGTGTCTGTGTCTGTGTCGGTGCAACAATACCAGACGGCTAGTGTGTGTGTGTGTGTGTGTAGGGATGTGGGCAAATGAGGCCATTTTTCGTCTGTCCCTGACGCCTACTCCCTATCCAGAACACGGCGAACATGAAAACAGCGTATGATATATATATATATATATATATATATATATATATATATACCACACTCCCCCAAAAAAAAACTACAATAATGTATGACCCTATACATCCTGGGGTATACATCTCATGCATAAAGGGTTTATAACTGACAGGCAGACGTTCAACTGACACCTCCTCGACTATCGTACCGGACTGTAGGATCCCCAAAATCTCTCTCGTGCATCGCGAACGCAGAAAAAGGAACCACCGCATCTCCCCTCGTACATTGTGAGTGTGCCATGCGAAATCTCCTCATAAATCCCAAATGTATTGCTGGAGCCTCACGATCTCCCTCATACGTCCCAAGTACCGCGAAATCTCACTCACGCATCGTGAGCGACACTGCCATCCTCCTCGTACGTCAGGGACTGGACGTACACTCTCCTCTTACATCGTGAAATGCAATGCACGAATACCAACCCCCCAACCCACCTCCGGCGGCATCGTCTCCCCCCGTCCTCCCTCAACACAGCCGTGAAGACTTCACTGCTGGCGTCGTCAGGGCGACGGGGAAGGTCAATGCTGCATTATACATGTGATTCTCTCTCTCTCTCTCTCTCTCTCTCCGTCCCTGGCTAACAGGCCCGGCCTGGACACCCGGGCCCCATCGGACGGACACATCGTCACAAATGCAAATATATTTCTATTTTCTTTTTCCTTCAATACTGAGGAGCACACCAGGGGCTTCTTCCTCAAACCCCCTCACCCTAGAGTC
>JAYMFT010242418.1:0-24762 GCA_038088735.1 Panulirus argus | reverse complement strand
TATATATATATATATATATATATATATATATATATATATATGTGTGTGTGTGTATGTGTATGTGTGTGTGTATGTGTGTGTGTATGTGTATAAAGGGTGAGGGTGGGTAGTTTCACATTAGTTGGGCCTCATCTTTAAACCCACCTCTCCCACCATTACTACACAAGTTATTTCTCAACATCCAACATACGTTTTGAGTTCCATTCTTCGTCGTGTCCTCTGGTTCGTCTGTTCTGCTTCCTTCTTAAGGAACTTGCTTCACATCGGCGCTGTGAAATTGTCTAAGAACGTCTGTAATCCTGCGTTTTACTCTCCTCGTTCATCTCTCGTCTCCGCGTAGTCAAATCTATATGGCTGTTATCCTCTGCCTGAAGCTCACCTCCCTTATTTGAGGTACAGAGTTTTGTCAGGCCTTCTCCAGCAGATGCGTCTCTTGATTTGCATCAAGCGTACGTACGTTTCTAGAGCCCCTGCTTTACAGCGTTTCACAAGTGGTGTTCCGGTGGCGGGATGGTTGGGTTCTGTGTCAATCCATTGGTCCCTCCTCCTCACACAGGAGGATTGAGCAGGAACATCAGAGCAGCTGGGACAGAGGAAGCATTACGCAGCAGCATCACAGTAGCTGGGAGGGAGGAGGCAGTAAGCAGCAAGCATCAGAGCAGCATGGGAGAGGGAGGGAGGGAGGGAGGCGCAAGGCAGCACCATAGAGCCGTCTGCTACGAAATCAACA
The DNA here is from genome assembly GCA_038088735.1 of Panulirus argus. Taxonomy (NCBI): domain Eukaryota; kingdom Metazoa; phylum Arthropoda; class Malacostraca; order Decapoda; family Palinuridae; genus Panulirus; species Panulirus argus. The sequence goes on along the minus strand of JAYMFT010242418.1, from coordinate 24,032 downwards.
GCGGCAGCCACACAGCAACAGGGACCTCATAACACCACAATAACGTTTCATTCCAACTGTATATATCATGGTCAAAGAAAATGTGGCCCACTTTATTGCACTCTCGGTTCTCTTCCTTTTTTTTTTTTCTTCATTAAAGCTGTATTTACGTACGTCAGGTTCCGCCTGCCGACACGAACACAATGTATGGCTACAGAAGGCGAGGCTGTGTATACCATTCTCCTCCCTCAGACTCGGCCTTTGGTGGATGTGCGTAGCACGAGTCGCAGGTGGTCTATTGCCCTCTGTGCCTCTGGCCCGTCCGCCCGCACCAGAAAGCCGCAGGAAGACAGGGCGTTGGAAAGACAGCGGCGGCATCCGCAAGTTGCAGCGATCGAGGTGCTGGGTACAGATAATAAGCCACGTGAGCTCGGTATAACGCAGAGTGGTACAGCGCAGTGTGTGTGGCTGGATAATCAGGTCAGCTGCTGGTAGGGTCCACACCTTCCCAGTGGTGCTACCCACTAATGACTCCGTCGTTCCCCAGGTTGTGTGTCTCCCAGAGAGAGCTCTTCAGGTCGTGTGGTGGATGGCGTGGATGAACTGGTGGATGAGGATTTGTCACGAATATCCATCACTGTAAGTAGAGCCCAATAGCAACGTAAGTGGCCTCTTCAGACAGTGTAGATTAATTGGAAGGGGGACTTACAAATCTATGGATGACACGCTGGAGGATTGGATGATTGGATGGTCGGAAAGATCCATCCCGTATCTCCCAGGTCATCCACACGTCAGCCTGCGGGAAGTCTCAGATCAGCTTTAGGGAGGGGGGTCACTCACGTAACCTAGGGTCAGCTGAGGTATGGAAAGGTCACGACAGATGCGATTCCAGCTCTTGGCAAAACCCCTCCGCGAAGACAACACAGAGGCAGGACACACACACCAAGACAAAGGCAAAAATTGACCCTAGGACACACACGACCTCCAGACCAACTTTCTTAGCCACAAAATTCACGTAACTTCCTCAGTGCCGGTTGTCCTACAATCTTCCCAAGTGCCGGTTGTCCTACAACCTCCCCCAGTGCCGGTTCCCCTACAGACAATCTTCCTGTGGCCAACTTTCAACACCTGCTCTTCCCCCAGACGCCGAGATCGATCGATTCCTGACTGCCGACTTATCTAAGTCACTTTCTATCTTGAGATCCAAACTCTTTAAGCCGTTGAATGTCGCACGACTTTTTACGACCCTTGGCATGATGACCTGGCCTTTAAAGGCCGGGCCATCATGCCTGAGGGTCGTACCGTTGAGCTCAAGGGTCGTTCTTCTGGTGCTCAGGAAATAAGTTTTAAAGAAGAAATTCCTTCCCACCAGCTGGAGACCTGCTTCCTCAAGGCTACGTGGACTCCATAAACTCTTTTGGGAGACGCGCCACCCGTCACAATCCCCAGGACAGTCTACCTGTGACCCTTCCCTCCCTTTACTCTACCTAACGTTATACTTTGACCCGGTAAAGCACCAGGGCAGGCTAAAAGGAGAGAGAGAGAGGAGGAGGAGGAGGAGGGTGGGAGGTTTTCAAAGCGAGGGGTGGACGCCCCTGCTCTAGCTTTCACGTTAATTAGCTTATGAATCCCGCCCCCGCCCAGCTAGTGGCCTGCCTCTGTCACTGTGGCTGGAGATTGTAGTCTATGTCTACTGGGTATGACAGCTCCATTCATTCCTGTTCTTTCTCTGTTCCTCACTGGATATGACAGCCTCATTCCTTCTTGTTCTCTTTCTGTTCCTGACTTAATAGCATTTAGTCTGCTTCTCTGTTAATTTATTTATCATGTTCCAGCTCTGTTTTAGTTTTTGTCTGATATTCTGGCTATATCTCTATGTTCCTACTTGTCTAACTTCCTGACTATCTGTCGCTCTCACTGTATCTGTCTGTCACTGTTTACCTTGCAGTCTATCTGTCTTCTGGTTACCGTCTCTCATCACGGTCTCCTACGTCATATCACCCAAGCTTCTTTCACGATCCCTCCGACTATGACCTTATGTATTGTTCACCTTCGTTATCTGCCCTCCCTCAGTACAGACACACGGAGGGTGGAGGGAGGAGAGAGAGAGGGAGGGAGGGAGGGAGGTGAGGAGCAGGAAGGGGTCAGTGTCTCCGACGCCAGCACTCCACCCCTCCATAATTGGTGCCAGGCTTGGGAAGGGATGATCCCACACAATCCCTGGCGACTCTCCTGTGTAATTGCTGTTATAATTTTGGCTGTTATCAGCGTGGCCACGCGGTCAACGCCGCCCGGCCTGCCTCTGCCTCCTCTCCCGACCCACTACTTGCTAAACATATATTCATAATTCAATTCCATGCGCACTGTACATCGGCGGATAACGTTATCATCCCTTAATCTAGACAGACCCACCCTATCTTTAGTGTTATCAAGAGAAGATGGGTTCGCCTCATTCGCCATCAAGGGGGTGGGTGTGGGTGGGGAGAGTAAATGTACCAGTCTTATAACCAGAAGGGAGATGTTATTACTCCCCGTCTCTCCACCAGAGGGGAGGAGATGTTATGATTCTCCGTCTCACCACCAGAGGGGAGAGGATGTTATGACTCCCCGGCTCACCATCAGAGAGGAATTTATCATACCTACCATTATAATCTTCATTCAACAAAGTCCTCTAACCTCTTTATCTATCCCTACCCACTTTCTTATCCTTACCTATGCTTCACCGTTCTCCTATCCTCACCTATCCCCATACGTTCTACTATTCTTATCTATCCACCATACACCCCTCTGAGTTCTCTGGTCCTCCTCGGCTCTTCCCTTGTTCCCTGGCATTGTCCTGCATCTCTGTGTCTTGCCAGACGCTCCTACTGCTAACGAGTACATCCTCGTTACCTCATCACACTATCATAACATAACCACGTCCGTTTGCACTCTGGGTTCTGTCTCTTTCTCTTCTCCCTGTCCCGTCCCGTCCCCTCCATTTCCTGGATATCCAACCGTAAAAAGACATTTATTTCTGCCGTCAGTCAACACGTGATCCACCTTTGCCTCAACCCCCCAGCAGAGCGTCACTGTCATTACACTATCATCCCCTTCGGTTCCCTCGGAGACAGGGGTTCCGCGTGACGCCCCACACTTGGGTCAACATATTGCCGATCATGTTTTATTAAAAGAGCCAACAACGCCGGGCTTATTACCATCACTGTTGACTGATTCTCTATCGAGGAAAAGCTTAATTATCTCTGTTGACTCGAGGTGCAGACCCGCCCCTAAGAGCGGGGTTAGTTTTGCCTGCAGTGCGTCGCGAAAGGTTAGGAATGAGTAAGGGAGGTGCGTTGGCCCGTGAGTGTGTGTGTGCTGCACTACAAGAGAAGACATTCCAATATTCATCAGCTTCCTCTAAAAGTATTCAAGACAGTTGCCAGCTCCTTTCACCATACAGGAAGGGCTCCTGTTTGTCCAACGTGATTATACGGTCCCCCATTTGTCTTCAGAATCAAGAGATGCCACTTGAGTAGCCTATTCAACACCACAAGCTTCCGTGGAAGACCTGAGGTATTCTTCCTTGGCACCTTGAGTTCTGCTCCTGCTGGTGGTGGTGGTGGACACGAAAGTAGTATCCCGCCGCTCTTTTGGACAGCACAGGGTCCAAGGCAAACCTTGTGTCTGAGTCCAACGCTGCCACTCCGGAGAACCACAGAGATTATTGGTATCTTGCTCTACTTTAGATTTATCTCCTGTCGGGTTGCATGCGAAACTCTTGCCTGTCTTGTTGCATGCTGGACTGCTGTGTTTCGCTGCATGTAAAAGTGTTCTCTGTCACGTTGCATGTAAAACTGTTCATTGCCGAAGGTAAGACGCTATGAACGACCTTCACCACACACTTCAGTCTTTCCAGTAGTCCCTGGGTGAGGCCCGGTAGGTCTTGTCCAATACTGCCTTCGTCGGTACACCTCCCGCCTACCCAAAATGCTCTGGTCTCTCTCTTCCTAACTAACCCACATCAGCTACACTGGTAGCCTGCCCCCATACAATAGGACCCATCCACTTGGCAAAACTTTCTTGTTCCCTATTTACGTCTCTTCATAATAATCCTCTCTTAATTCTCGGGAAATCCATTAGCGGTTTGAACTTGGTATTCTTCTCATTCTTCACGAAGGTTTTTACGCGTGTGTGTGTGTGTGTGTGTGAGTGCCCAGCTGAGCCGGCTACCATTCAGGCCGCGCCTCCCTCACCTCCGTCACCGCCTCCCTCAGGTACACCCACTCAAGGGTCTCTCAGCACCTTGTTCTCCACCTCCGTCTGTCTCCACTCTTCGGTATCCATTCCCAGAGCTTTCGAACCTTCTGCCCCCTAATATACCTAGTCTTTGGTGTGCTTTCATGTGTACCTGTGAGTGCATAAGAATGAGGCTACTCGTATAAATAGCTCCGTTTGTGTTCGTCAGTACAACCTGTGTTGTGCACTACAAACTAATAGCCTAAGGCCAGCGTTATAATCGTGTCCTGTGCTTCAGTCCACGAGAGAGGTGGGCGGGGTGTGTCACCAGGGGACGCGTGCTGCTCCTATGGCCGGGCAGGTGACGCTGGGTGTGCGCCCTCCCACACCCTGGACACGATAATGCACCCAGTCTTGAGTCCCCTTTAATGCTGCATCGTCAGGAGGCCAAGTTACACAGGAGGTACCGTAATGTTCTTGGACCAGCGAGGAGAGAGGAGTGGAAGAGTGTTAGTACTAACAGCCAGCCAGGCTCTAGGATTACTACACAACACACTACCAACATGTTCCAGCGACTGGTACCTGATATCAATGGGTAAAGAGACAAAGGCAAAGCCTCCCTCATTGATATCTAACGAGTCTAATGTCTGACGCAGCCGCTGGGGAACCTGGCGAACTAGTGTGTCTCTCTCCCCCTCCTGAAACGTGCCACCTCCGGCGGTAACCTCTTCTGACACCCTCGCCTACACCTCCCTTCCAGACCCCTGTACCTCTTGCCACGCCTTACACACATACCTCCTCCACCCTCCACCCTGAATGGCACACACACACACACACGCACGCGTATTGCACGACCAGGCAATTAATTACACGCACTTCAGCCATCAACGCACGCCTCGCCCCACATCATAACATGCAACTCTGCATGATCAACCCCAGTGGCATAACCTCCCCCTTAACATCTGTCCTGGAGCATGCCCAGGCCACATGCCCTGGAGCATGCTCCTCCACAACCAGGACTGCCTAGCACCACCACCTGTCGTGTGGCATAACCCAACCACATGTGCCGGAGCACAATGCCAACATTCTGGAGCATATCCCACAATGTGTCCACGAGAACTACCCACAATCTGTTCAATGCAAACAATAGTTTGATAACGGACTATAAATCACAAGGTAAAAACAACTAACTTTTATCCCACGTACGACAGACCCACTAGGCTTGCTATCACGCTACCACTAGGCTTGCTATCATACGCCCTTACTCTCTTGAGAAATACGGCAAAATATCCCAACCGAATTTTCACTTTCACTTCCACACGACGGCATAAAACGAACTATTAATAGGCTTTCAGCTGAGTCTGTCTATCTCTTTTGGCTGGAGGGGGATGTACGGTAATTTCATGGGACGACCACGATGAAAATCCTCTCGCTGTTTCTCGTTACCTAGGCTTGGGCCTCGCTCGTGTGTGTATCCGTATGTTTTTGTCGCGATCATGTGTGTGTGTGTGTGTGTCATTACCTACTTGTGCTATACGGGGAAGGAATGGGCCAAATGCCGCATCTAGGATTCGAACCCGGCTGGGCCCATGCGTGAATTCATAGTCTAGCAAACTAACCCCTCAACACTACAGGAGCAGCCCCCCATATGTCATAAACCTCCATATTACTCTGTATGAAGACGACAAGTCTTGACGGGCGCGCGCGCCTTCCCCTTTAATGCTAGTGAGCTCAGCAAACTTTTCCTGTAATACACTCTTGCGACCTTGTCTCTAGGAGGACCCACAATCTCCCAGTCCGTGTGTGTGTGTGTGTGTGTGTGTTGGGGTTTTTGTGTGAGTTAGGCCATCCATAAACGACTTAGCTGCAGACCCCCTCACTCCTCATATTCTCGACGCCCTCATCATCCCACTCTCTCACCACCACCAGGGAGGAGAGGAGCGGGGGGGTGGGACGATCCACGGTATCACTGTAATTACAGCATAAATTTTACAGGACAATAATCATACAATGTTTATAGCCCGGCCTTCATTTCCAGGGCGGCGGCAGCTGCTGCTGCTGCTGCTGGCCTGTTGTTGTAACAGCGCGAAGAAATATCTATCCGTTATCATTAATACGAGGAGCCATTAACAACGCTTAAGAAATTGTATGTTTTCCTCTGAAGAAAAAGAGAACCGTGTACCGCTGGGATAATTCCGCAGTGCTCCTCAGCGTCGATGGGTTTTTTAAATTCATATTTTTGCTGGAGTACGTTAAGCTCTCGGGGCGGTTGTTCGTACATTGTTGTGCTGTTTGTCTTGCCTGGACGTTATCATTAGTAAATAAGACTTCGAGTTGGGTCCAGTAGATATATAGCTTCGGTTTACGTTTCTGTTATAATTGAGAGCAATGTGACTGAAATATGGTAATAACCAGCGTGACTACTGCCCAGCTTGAAGCAAGGACTTGAAGAGCGAATTTGATACGGACGATACGGACAGGAGGACGACACGTACGGCGCGCACGGTCCCTGCGTCCGCCAACGAGAGATGAAGGCAGAGATGACCGGCCCCGCTGGCGGGTCGGGCGTAATCAAGCGGGTGGGTTAGGCCGGTCCGTGGAAGAGCCCCGCTATCGGCCGGCCTGCCGCCGCCGTCGCCGTTCGATAGGACCGCACGTCCAGCCCGCCGGCGGACGCTGCCTGGGGCAAGATTACTAATAATTACTCCGGTCCTTGTTGGCCTTCACCCCTGACCTTCTGACATAATCAGGAGGGGACCGCCACCTCCTGCGGGACACAAGCAATGAATACACCAGCCGGCCAACGCTAAATAATTCGGAGTGGAGTTACCATCCTCAAGACGAAACATACGGTGGACGCACAGACACACACATAATGCAAACACTTCCTCACACTCTGACCATTCAGGGTTGTGGATAATACATCCTCTGGTCATAACGTGGCGTTAAATCCCCATAAACGTACATAAAGTGGCTGAGAGAAAAGGTGATGGCGACTGGGTCTGTAGGTAGCATTTGACGTCAGACGCTCACAGGGAGAGAGATAGAATTATGATGTTATATACCTAAAGGCGTTCTGGGCGATGCACTCACCCTCCACCCCTGGTCGGGCTGGTCACAGACCAGGACTTAGGAATGAGCGTGTGTGTGAGGGACGAGGCTGCACCTGAAACGGTATAATACTCAAAATGTAAATATAATGACACGGGTACGACACGGGGAACAGTATATCAGTGTTGCTGTCCTGTAAATATTTGAAAGATCTTGAAACTAGGGTCGAGTCTTGAATACCAGATGGACGTTGTGATTATTCTACTCTTTGATGGACAGTGGGTAAAGATCAGGTGAGATAACTGTGGAGAAATAATTTTGCCGAATGAAAGAGACTTAAAGGAAATGGTGGAGTAAACAACAGGTTGAACAGTCACCAGTGGTGCTGTCTGAGACGAGCAACCACACGGTTGCCTTAAGACACACTGTCCCATAAGAGTCTGTGTTATACACTGGCGAAGGAGCTGGGCCGATGGGAATGTCGTGGCTCCCTCAAGTGTATGAAAGTTCACCGGAGGCGAAAAGACTGCCTTTAACAGCGCAGAAGGCCAGTGAAGGTGAAGACTTCCTCAACTGTTCTCGAGGCCACTAGAAGTGTGGGTTCTCTCTTGCGTGCAGGAAGCCAGTAAAGATACGTACCATCAACACGAGGAATCTCCAGGTGTTGTGTAGCCTATACCCTTACAGTGTACTAATGCCAAGCAGATTTAGAGCAAGAAGCTGGCTACACAGCCAGCTGCTAATCTTTCTCAAGCGTCATCTAAAACAAAAGCTGAGTGTTAAGAATAATCAGGATGACAGTGCATGGAAAGGATGACACGGAAGCTTATGATACAGACGAGTTTATGTCCCTTAGGGGGGAATGTCGAGAGAAGGGACAAGGGAGGATCTATCAAAGGCCTGGTTGGAGAAGAAAAAAATATTGTCTATGAGTATACAACACCGTGTACTCACGTGTAGCTCACAAATGTAAAAGGAATATGAGGCGTTTAGTCAGCCAGTCACTGAGACACATGAGATCCTGCATAGGAACATCTAACTCACCGGGAAACAGCTTATGGTAAAGAGATATACAGTCAAATCCTCAGTGTAGAAATGCTATGGTTACTACAACGGTAATGACACCTGGTCAGGAGTGAGGGCCACTGCTACACTCCCTCCCCAAGCCTTGCTCCCATCCAGCCTCACCTTCCTCCCTCCCTCCCACACCTCTTTGCTACGTTCCCTCCTTCCGTTACTGTTCACCATCACATCCTCTCACCTCTATTCATCTTTCCCTCCCTCCCTACCTTTCCATATTCCCTCTCCCCTTCCCGTCCTGCTTCCTCCCAGTTTCGTCCCTCCTTCCCTTTCTCTTCCCTCCCTCTCTCCATCCAGGCTAAAGCACCAGGCTCTCTGCACCAGTCACAATGAGTTTTAAAGTTAAAAAAGAAATATATATATGTATCTTCCAATATGTGAGTGAGGCTAAATCCGGGCCAAATGGTTCAGGGAAACGTCCAACGATCCAGTTTCAACAACCAGGCCATTTCCGGGAATTACCGCGATTTATCCACAAAAATAATTTGCATATTGCTCTTATATTAAGTAGGCTACAGTTTACAGGGCCAAATGCTTCACCCAATGCTATAAAGACGTATAAAACAAGGTTACGATTGCCTCTGTGAGATACAACTGTCTACCAATAATTCTGACTTTGTTTTCAGTTACAGTAATACACAATTAAAGAGAGACTGACTTTATTTCTCTATTTCCATCAGTAGGAGAAAGCAAGGGAGGTACGGGAATTCCCTAGGGCGGTCATCCTGCCCAGAAAGTTTCAGTACAGTAACTGGTTACCGTATGTTACGAAAAGACTTCAAGATGAAATATAAGTGACTTTCATCCATGAATCAGAACTGACGAAGTAGCGTCATACATTTTGTTTATAAATATAATAAAACATTCGTAACGAGTCCAAGATACTCCCAGTTACAATATAAGGACACTTAATAACGCCGCCCTGATTACCTCTGAACGCGGATGTGAGTGGTAGGGGGTGGACGGGTCTAATCTGTCTCTCTGGACCTGTTGAATGATCCCCAAGAAGACCTTGAGGTCGCCACTCGATAATGCACGCGACCTTCCCCTCCTGTTGATAAGGGATCGGCGTCCTCGTGCACAGGCAGTTGATCCTCTCCGCTCATGTACACGTGAAGATCCTCTTAATAACGACTTTTAGACCTGTGACTCCAAGGTTAAAAATGAGTACTCAAAGACTGCCATCCTCAAAGAGTTAGACCCAGCCAAAGGAGAGCGGACACACACACACACACACACACACTGGCTAAGTTAACGAAGCAGCATCTTTCCTTGTGATTCTACACCCCTAAGGGAACGCAGGCTTCATCACTAAGAGATACCGAAAAGACACATTCAGACTTGAAACGCCATTGTTTCTCAACTCTCAGGTACATGAACTTGAATACGTCCTGATGTTCTGTGATGTTCTTTCCTCATACTTGACGGCAAACACTGAAGCTAGCACGAGAGATCCTTGTGACAGAAGTTCTTCTGTATCATCTTCAGGTGGTTCCTCCCGTCGTGCCCCACACCCTCCCGGGGTCATGGTCCGTCTCCACCACCACCGGGTGGTTCCTCCTGCCGCGCTCCACGCCTCCCGAGGTCATGGTTGGCCTCCAGCACCACTAGTTGGTTCCTCCCGCCGCTCCTCACGCCTCCCGGGGTCACAGGCGGCACATTACACATCCTATTGCCGTCAGGAGGCGCCACAAGAAATATATTCATGAAAACATTTCCAAGCGGGATATTTCCCGCGCTAGACTATTCACGGACGGGGAGAAGGTCTGAATGGTTCTTTTTCCTCAATCTAAATATTTCTCTATAAGAGATCGTTGGTGCACAAGACACCACACCCCGGCCCACGCAGGAGGCACCACTCGTCACCTCAGCCTCCCAGGGGATAAGCTCCCAGACTGGGGCAAAATTTGGTTCACCGGTTACAAATTCGGGGATCTTGATCAAGTGGATGTTCACCGGGTCTTCCAGCTGCTGAAGAGCCCACTAACCAGGTCAGAGCCTTCGGGCGTCAAGCAGGTCAAGGGCAAACCAACAGGTGTCAAGGAGATTAAGGGCAGACCAACAGGTGTCAAGGAGATGAAAGGCAGACCAACAGGTGTCAAGCAGATGAAGGGCAGACCAACAGGTGTCAAGCAGATGAAGGGCAGACCAACAGGTGTCAAGGAGATTAAGGGCAGACCAACAGGTGTCAAGTAGCCCCAGAAAGACTTGCGTATCTGTTGTGTCCCTCTGGCAAGATGATGATGGTGGAGAGGGAGTGAGGGAGGGAGGGAGGGATGTGGTTGGTGCCATGGCGCCTGTACAGGTAGGGATGGCGACCATTCTCGTCCACCAAATCCGGTGTTGACACACTGGCCAGGGAAACACGACACCCACGGGGAGGAGGGAAGTCGTCCATCACTGTGGTGGCAGCCAGACCTAACACTCTCGCAGCCCAGTGCTAGCTTCTACCGCCTGCCCGCCTGCCTCCTTCCTTCCCTCCCACCTCCCTAGCGGACTCCACACGCTCCTGTCAAAATAATGTTCCTTCCACGCGAGTGATCCAATAGCGCGCGCGCGTGTGTGTGTGTGTGTACTGAGCCCTAGCTCCTACAGTGCTCTAGTTGAAGAAGTCCAACACCCACGTCTCAAACATCTATTCCTGGTTTCAATCATCCTCACAGAGGCTAAGTTTTTGAGAACTGTACCGTCTATTTTTCAACCTTATGAACAAATTTAAACGTGAGTATGGTTCCCCATATACTAAACACACAAAAAAAAAGGCTTCAGGAAGCTAGAACAGCAAGCGACCACAGATTCCAACAGCTGGCAGATCTTAGGGGGAATGAATTTAAAGACGTATCATAATTCTCAGTTTTGCTTCGACGACGTAGATAAAAACAAGAAACAAAGGACGACAAATAAGTTAGACTAATACCCCAGTGACAGTCAACCATCAGCAAGTACCACCAAGTACCCACATACAGGTACGTACACTCATGAACCCGTGTCACGCCTCAAGTCCTAGTCGTTGTTGGACCCGCCAGGTCTGTCTGTCTCTCTCTGCCAGCTACTACTGACCCGTGTCACACTTGTGGCCAGGTCTCACTACCACCACGGCACAGTACCAGCTAGTCCTAGCTTTCCGAGCTGTGCAGAACCTTCGGTGTCCACCTGTCTCCACAGAGGACTTCGGACAATAACTCAACGCAGGTGCAACAAGTGAAGTTTTCGTGCCGTAGGCTGTGATGAGATGAAGGTTTCAAGGTCTATCGTCATATCATGACAGATCTATCGTCCTCACAGGGTAAAGTTATTGTTCATGAAATACAGTTATTCTTTTCGAAAAAAGGCAATAGGTACTATAAGAAAAGGTGAAGTTATTCTTTCTGAACGACAGAGTTACTCTATAGCACAGCCGTCCGGTCCCGAACACGGATGGTAATCGTGCACAAAAACACGGAAGAATGTCTCCGGAGAGGACAATTATCGTAAACCAAAAGGTAAAGCTATCAGAGGGACAGTTATCGTACACGAGAGAAGCAATCGTCCCTAACGGGCAAAGTTATCTTCCTGAGGCGTGTGTGTGTGTGTGTGTGTGTTTGAGTGTGGGTGTAGGTGGGTGGATCTCCTGTCGTGACAAATATCTCCGTCGTGTCCCGCCCATCCCGCCCACTTATACTGCCGATAATCCACTGCGGCGCGAAATAGAAAAGCGTTAAGTCAATATGGGGTGAGAGGGGCGGGGAGAACCGGCCTTGTCAGCTGGGCCATTCTCTCGGCCTATCCAACCGTTCAACTATCCATAATCTGATATGGGGGAAACTGGCAACTGTTAACGAGGTGAAAAGGGGAGGCTCAAGGGGGAGGGGAAATAATGGGTTTAAGGGGTTAAGGGGGCATATCTCCCACCTCCTCCTGTGACCCCCAAAGACTCGGCTCTCCCTTAGTCATCAGTCTGCTGCCGGAGCGGTGACGCGGACCGTGTCCGGTGCAACTCACTCGTAACACCGCACGTCTCACGCCATCCCCACCCACCACACGTCAGCAGCACGTCACCGTCACATCATCTTCATCCCCGACTCCTGCCCAACGTCATTCCACGTAGACTGTGTAATTACAGGCTGTAATGAAGTGGCAGCGTGGGTGCCAAGCGCCCCGTCACTGGTGGTGGTGGCGGAGTGTGTGTGTGTGTGTGTGTGTGTGTGTGTGTGTGGCGAGAAGAAAGGCACAGCTGACGAAGAGTTAAACTTCATAACTCTTACACTGTTAAACTTCCCTGAGAGTTCTTTCTAAAAAAAAAAACACTTCGCGTGAACGATGCACGACGAATAATTTCATACATCCAGTTAAAAGAAAATTTGCTTAACAGCACAAAAGTTCTTCACAACAGAAAGATTACAGACGTATAACAACAGCTGATGAATCATAACACGTACCTATGGCTATACACCGTCTTAACCTCCCCAGGCCGCGGCATTAACAGTATCACTAAACTACTAAACTCAGTACCCCTCATTGGAGCAGTAATTATATCCATCTTCCCAATACTCTCAGCCACAAGTCTAGCTGAAAGGGAAAATCGTGTTCAACACGCGAGAACGCATATTACCAGACCAGCCAGCTGGCTCGGGAAATAACCCCGGGTAAGAAAGCTGTCAGCTCCTGGTAAGGCTTTCATCCGTCAAGTCAGCAGAGGCGCAGCGTAGCGAGTTGCGGTGCTCCACACTCCTCTGTTTACACTCACGGGCGGCATCCCTCCCATGGGCAGCAGTGACAGGCCGCCTCGCCCCGCCCCGCAATGCACCAACACCGCCTCTGCCATTACATATATCAGGCCTTACCGCAACTTCCCAATGCGTGCGTTCGTCAACATGCTTTTTCTGTCTCCATATACATCATTTTCTTCCTATCTGCGCATCTCCAAATGGCTTATCAATCACTCTGCGTGTCTGTGTGTGTCTTTATACCTAAATACTATACTCCAGTACAGTCAAAGTTTAGAAAACAGTCACTTGTATCGCCGTGTCTACAGTCAGTTACTCCTGTCGGCTTAAAACCCGCAGGTGATGGTCTCAAAAGCCACAGCCTCTGTTGACGACTTGACTCTATTTTCAATTAACATATCCATCATGCATCGTCGCCTGGCATCCCCCGGGGCGCAGGCTATCATTTCCATCCACACAATTGCATTTAACTGGATCGAAGATGAGGTTTCCAAACCTGGGATACTGCTATTAACACAGTGTCTTCAATGTCATTCATTACCTTCTGCCACAGAACACACATCTTGGTTCATTTCTTGACGGAGATGTTGGAATAGTCGACGAAAATGGCACTATTTCTGGGCTGTTAGTGACACGAGCCTCTCGCGTCTTTCTGACGCAAAGGATGTCACTCCCGCTGAAACTTATTTCCCGATAATCTGGGCGAATCTGGTCGTTTCCCCTCGTAACTAGATAATCCTTTCACGTCGAGGCCAAGTGAGCGATGCAGCCAGTCGATATCACTTCATTTCTGGCCACGAAGGTCGGTCATTTTCCCGCCAGAATCACAAACTCTTTCTTGAATTGTTTTTATTTATCTTGTTACGAGACTTCGTCTGCAAGTGCTTACACCACGAGAGAGAAATTACCTCTGGCGAGGCTGCGGCATAGTCAGTGGGCGGAAAGGAATACAGTCTCGTCGAGGACCTTCACGCTCCAAAAGGAGACCACCATTTCCCTGCTCCTGCCTGGGGTGCAGCCAGCCTCGAAGCTGCAGGGGTCCTGGGGTTGTATAACATTAGTCAAATATATCATAATGACAAGAGATGAAGGTTTATCACCAGCATTTCAATCAAGACTTACAAACCAGTAGGGCAACCTTGGCTGCCGACGGGAGCTCGTAATCTATCGTAATTTAATGAGCTCAGTCACAAGATAAAACTGATGTGAGGGTCAAGGTGCGTCTGGCATGTTGCATGACGGCCTGACAAATTAACGCGGGGCAATTATCATCAACGGAGCTTTGGCAAGCCAGCTGTAGGCACGCCATCACGTCTGGTCAGGCGATCACCTGCTCTTGACCTATTATGAAGACCATGCAAAGATATGGTGCAGTGGGGCGGGAGACTTGTCTTGTACGTACGGCTGTGTGGGACAAGAGAGAGATGAAAGTAATGGTGTGTGGTATAAGTGTGGTGTAGGCGATGGTATGTGGTATAAGTGTGATTGAAGTAAAGTTATGTATGTGATCTAAATGCTGTGTAAGTGTGCATGGCCCAAGTAAAACAGCCACGAGTCACGAGTACAATGAAGTCATGAGGTGTAGTCAGTACCCAAGACTATAGTCCAGCCATGGTAAGCCAGGCACCTACCCACCTGCCTGCCTACGGCTCACAACACATGACATAACCAACATTAGCCCATTCATGGAGATACACCTCTGAGTCATCCCAGGCGCAATTCCTTCTACAGACGCATCAATTTCTCTGTCTACTTGCATTATGGTCAAATACTAAGCCACTAAATGTATTACTGAAACAGCGACAAATTACATCAAATCTCTCTCTGTACACACGATGATCCATTTCTTGAAATGAAATCTATAATGGGATCTCATCCTTCAAATCTCATGGTAAATACTTGATATTTGAGCTGACTTTGTGAATGCCTTGCGTACATGACCCTCTAACGTCAGGATATTCCATGATGGTACCCAAGCCCGAGGGGGTGGACACGCGGATACACCTCGGGTGAAGAATACTGGGCAATGTGTCGTTCCTGGCCAAGGCTGGTGCCGGGAGCCCTTCACGAGAGCATCCCAGGCAAGGCGTCTGCTGGCTGACTTCGCTCTCGCATTCTGAGGGGTGGGAGGGTATATGTGGTGTTGTTTGGCCAGGCTCAGGCCAATCCCCACGGCAAACAAGCTCGGAGCTTCCTCCAGGCTAAGCCTTGATCCCCTGCAAGACGTGAGCCCCCAAAACCCGCTCTGGAAAACAACAGCAGCGACCTCCCGAGACCGGCACAACACCAGCGGCAGAGGATCACACCCACCAACAGCTCCGGTCCTTCCAGTCTCCCGGACGCGATGAAGATTGTGGCCTGCTCAGCTGGCTCGCTGAGCCCAGTCCCCAGACCTTCTGTGTACTCTGTATCCTCTTCCGCGCCACCGCCCACAGGGTGGGTAAGGGGTGGCCGATAAATCAGCAGCTTTTGCGGCGAGTCAAAAAATCAAAATCAAATCCCTGAGTGTGAAAGGGAGTTGACCCATCCCAACAACACAGTGAGGGTGTGGCCTGCTGCTAGCTGCCTGACTGTGGCTGACAGTTGGCCCACCCCATGAAACGCTGAGGGTGTGGTCAGGAGTTGACACACACATATACTCACCTGCTGACTTCCATACCACACTGAGGGTGTTATGTGATACTGGCTGGTTGGGTGTGTCACAGCCAAGGATGTTTACTTCAGGAAAAGGATATTCATTTCCACTCGTCTCCAGTACCTGAGTACATCATTACAGTAATCTGATATGGCACAGAGCACGGTGTTAAAAATGAAGTTCTATTAGTAATGGTATTAATGGCGATGATATCAACGAGGGTGAGGAATCTATTAAGTCTGGCCTTCAGAGTCTTTTCCAACTCTTTTTTCTCCGATGAAGTCTTATGGGATTAGGAACCTGGTCGTTTCCTGGTCGGCCCTGACCCAGAAACCCAGCCGAATACGCAGCTTAGAATATCTCAGCCTCTCGTCACGCCTCCACCCAAATGTACAACTCAAACCAGTAACTCTTAAAGCCCTCGCACACTGCTGTACGACCCGCGAAGACGACGGTACGACCCTTGCGTACGACGGCCTTGCCTCTGACCTGATCCATCTTACCCAAGAGTCGTGCGGTCATGGTCTTAACTGGTACTGTCCTCTTCAAGAGGTTAAACAGTCTCCGACACCCACCCTGGAAGCCACCACCATTTCTCTACGTCTCGCCAGACGTGAACCACTCAGTCTGGGGTTTAGTACAGATGTGCTAGCCACGTACAGCCACAGGTGGGCAAAGTTAAACCTTAAGCAGCATCAATCAGCCACACACCCCGCCACAGTACCTCATTGGTTTACCCGAGCCAAACGGCCTGGCCTCGCGTCTCGTGAATAAACCCCAGCCACATGAACAAGCTCGGGGGTTTAACATTCGGCCACCTTTCGTTAATCTTCGGGGGTTGGGGGGAAAACTTAGGGGGCGAAACTTGCTAATCATAACCCCATCTCGGGGTGATCCTGCTACCTTATCAATTCTGGGGAACGACCGGAACGGAAGCAATACCTGCCTTTTGTTGACCCCAGTATTGCAGGTCTGGAGAGCTACGGCGCCCACTGATTGCAAGGCTCGAAAACTCTTGCTACAGAGGCACACACAAGAGATCCTGGGAAGGTGGATGGCAGCCTTAAGTAAAGGAACTGCTCTGTGTGTGTGTGTGTGTGTGTGTGTGTCTGTCTGTCTGTCTGTGTTTGTGTGTGTCTGTGTGAGAGTGTGTGTGTCTGTGTGAGTGTGTGTGTGTGTCTGTGTGTGTATGTGTGTGTGTGCGCGCGCGTGCATGTGTGTGTGTGTGTGTGTGGGCGGGCGGTCACATCAGCCCCATGTGTGTCAGCCACTCACCAGAGGAGGAACTTTAATAAGTCAAACCCAAATTAAGCCACAATGAGATCTCCCAAGTCTCTTCCATCTCCGCCATGAGACTAATACGATTCCGAGCCGACCAAAGACGCTGTGTAATCTGCATTAACATTTCAAACACAGCCCAGTCTCCCAGGCTCTCTTTACTCTAACTCTTGTTTTAATGGGGATAAACTATATTATTCAGAGTCTGTCCAAAGGAAATCACTTTTTTTTCTTCTTCTTTAATACACATCCTCCCTATCTATTTATAGCCATCTTTTTATGTATCATTTGTACTGAGTGTTTGTTTATAAATATCGTTAGGCGCACTAGTGACTGGGCTTTGACTAGGGGACACTGTCGGGATTTTTGGTCATGGTGGGAGACGACACTGTGGGGCTGTGGCCATACTGAAGGACACTGTGGCTACAACTATCTGTGATACAGACCCTTATGTTAAGGACCTATGCCTTAAGCCTGTGAATACATTCACCATTGAAATGATACTCTATAAGTAAAACTACTGAAGACAGAGAACAGAGGACTTTATAGCTGGGACTGCATAAGACGGCCATCTGTTTGAGTCTGAGTTAAGCGGACTGAGAAGTGAGAGTTTGAAGAGAAGGCAGTGTCAGGTCCACCAGTCAGTAAGGAGCTTGGAGGGAAGAACAGTAGAAAATCTTTATCATGAAATGAGAGATTTATTAATGCACGAGCGTCTGCCTGACAGGGCAGGGCTAAGCATGACGACCCCGCTCAGAGAAACGACAACGGAGATAATCAACGGATTCAAGAGAGCAACGGGTCATTAAGAACCTGGAAGGACGAGTGGCCGAGCTCTCGGAGAGAATAATGAGAGACGGAAGGGCGGCTGGAACGGATGTTAAGTCATAAGAAACTGTCTGCAAATGGTTTTCTCTCGTCAAGTTCATCAGCATCAACTAAGAAAGAAGAAGAGGAACACGAGGTGAAAATGGAGAAGAACAACGGGAGACGTCTGAAAGTGGCTTGGCCATAGAACTCTTTGTCCATCTCTTGGAAATTCTGGCTCGAGACACCTCAGTTCGACACACGCACCATATCTACCTTATATACACACGCACATGTGAACATAAACACCACAAGAGCCGTTACCAACACAGTGTGCCCAGCGGACGTCCCCCTAAAGATCTCAAATTCTGTTGCTTACAAAGATATCCACAACTAAAACTCCCACGTTCTTATCTTGACAGTCATACGCTATAAAACTCAGATATCGATGTTCAACATAGGGCAAGTATGTAATCGAATGTCGCAAACCCTGAAATTCTTTTAAAGATAAACTCTTAGAGTGCAGACCAACCAAGGTATCAGGAACGTACAAATTCATTCCTTCAGGAACCAATATGTATTACTTCGGGGCTGAGACAGAGAGCTGCCAAGCTACACGAACAGAAAAAAATATTGCCCCATACATTTATACGAACATGCAGCCATACAGGGGTGATGGCTGGGAAAAACATACAGGGTCTCGTAGGACCAGAAAGAAGGTGGAGGTGGAAGCCAACGGAGATACTGATGGAGAGAAGGAAGCTGTGCAGACCTGAGGGAGAAGAAGAAATCAAGAAAAATCTTGATGGGAAGGGCAGGAGGTCTGTGGGCTGAGTTGACAGATACTCAGCGGGTAAAAGTGGCGAATCTAACACCTCGTATAACAGTTACAATCTCCGCAACGTATCAACGTGAGGCTTGGCTCTATTGGTGACATGGAACAAAATCATATTCTCAAACTTGTACGATCTGACATAATGATATATAAATAGAATCATGCAAATAGGGCCATGAACCACCACCCCCCACCCCCACCCCTGAGTATATATATATTCTCTCCGGGAACATCATCCTCTCGATGTGTATTTCAGGATTAAACATCTCGCTTTCCTTCCTGACGTAAAACTCTCTTATTATTCCGTGTAGAGAGCAAATGGTAACTCGTATGCTGTAGTAAGCATATATAATATGTTCACATTTGAACATGTCTGTTTTTGTTCTTCGCTGGCGGCTCATAACGCTGAACATCCCCAGTGAACACAACAAACGGTTCGGCCTTAACTTCCGGGTCACAGCCTCTGAAAATGTTTGATGTGAATATTAAACACACAACAATATTTCCCCGCTGTGTACAAGCCCTCGTTAATCTGGATCCTGAATGGAAATTTTGTTATAAACTAATGAATTTGTTGAGGTCGGCTGGATGGAGAGTTTGGGATGTATAAATATGGAGCCTGAGCTGCATTAGTTATTTGTTCAAGGATACGCCGACAGAAAACTCCTGATTATCGTGGAGTGAGCTGTTGTTTATTCTTTACTCAGCAGGAGGGTGACCTTGGCGCCTCCGGTCTATTGTGGTATCTCTCCTGTCGTCGAGGAGTGGGGTGTTTGTCGTGCACGAGTGGCAAACACCTCACTTCTCAACGACAACAGAGCGCACACAATACGCTGGAGGAGCACCAAGGTCAACCCACCACCAGAAGCCAACAGCCATCCTAACCCCCTCAACGATAATTGGGAACTTTCTCGTCCAGGAACTGGCCTCGACAAATGGCGCCTCACTCGTGAACTAATCTCATCCCTCCCTTTCCTCACTCACGCCTTCCTTAGAGTGAGACGGTAGTAACACACGATGGCCCTCTCCTCTCGACCTGGCTACCAGGTGGGAGTATTTGCACAACAATAATAACAAGAAACTTCGGAAAACACAACACCCGGAACTCCTTCCCCTGGTGATACACTGAAAAATATCCTCCATACAGTCGCACAGGCTCTGGCACCGACGCTCGCCACTGGGAAAGAGAGTGGGAACGCTTGGAGCACTCCGCTGGTGTGAGGCTGTGAGGAGAGCCGAGAATATTTGGCCAATTATTAATTCACTGGGGAACGATAGACCTTTAAGGGTCGGGTCAAAAGTCAGGACATTATACGCAAGGGCCGCACCGTCCGTCGTGCTCAAGAGTCGTACCAAAGTGTTCGGGGGTCGAACCGTTGTGCTCAAGGATCGTATCGTCGTGCTCAAGTCGTATCGCCATGCTAGATGGGCTTACAGTCGTCCTCAGAGGATTAATTCTCAACGTACCGGTATACAAAGGTAACCACCCGAGTCCAGTACAGGTTCAAGCAAGGTTTACCGCTATACGGAGGCGTTCACTGGCACATTCCTCTTCGCTGGCTCAGTCCGCCGGGCTCAAGATCAGTCGATATATATGAATAATAACAAGGGTTTACCGACCTAACGGGTAGCGTTGTAATTACGGCGGCCACGACAGTGTTACCAGTGGAGGAACTCAAGGACAGTAAGTGGACCAGTGTCACTGCGACATACGCCCTTGTGTCCTGGACAGGCTAAACTGCCAGTCCATCAGTCACCAGTCAGCCAGTCAACTTTAAGTGTCATCCAACCAATAAACCGACCAGTCACCCCACTAGCCAACTACCCAGTCAACCAACCAATAAATCTACCAGTCAACCAGCCACTCAATAAGCCCAGACACCCAGCCAGTCATCCAATTAGGCAACCACACAATTAAGCAGCCAGTCGAGCATCCAGTCATCCACCAAGGCAGCCCGGTCTTCACGCTGAATAATGCATAACACTCTTAAGGATGCAAAGTTAATTTACAAGGTAAATACACTGTGACAAAAGTCGGGGCAAAACCTGGAAGAGGAAGGAAGGGAGAGCGACAGGAAGAGGGAGGGGGTTGGGAAGAGAGAGAGAGAGAGAGAGAGAGAGAGAGAGAGAGAGAGAGTAAATATGGAGGCAAGGGAGAGAGATAGAGAGAGAGACGGGGGGGGGAGAGGGAGGAAGGGAGGGAGGGAGAGAGAGTCAAGCCACGGGTAAATAAAGCCAGGTCATGCCGGGAGCGCAACGGAGGAAGGGGTCCCGGAGACAGGTGGGGTAAACATACACCACACCCCCTGACCTTCAGTAGTGTGCGGCCGGCCGGGCCATCGCCCGCCTCTCTCTCTCCACCAGATAATGCCAACAACTAACACAAACACAGGCACAAAGAAACACCGGCTCAATGAGCGCACTCGAAATCCCGAGGAGACCAAACGGGAGAAAAAAATTCTGGGATGTTGAGGATTACTACAAAACAGGAGTATATCTCAGGGATTACTTAAGAACACGAGAACATGTTTGGTTTTACAAAGAAACGTAGAATAAGCTTGAGAGGTAAAAAGAGCGTATGCTGGCAATCAATTACAACACAAACGTTAATATTTACCATGAAAAACAGTAAAACTTAGGGAATGCTAAAGATTTCTAAAGGGATATCCAAGAATTATAAATGTTTATTATTACTAACAGGAAGAACGTTGGCTGTATCTAAGATCAACAGAAGTTAGGCATTACCGAGAAAGACAGTGTAGGTTAAGGATTACTAAAAGTGTCACTTAATATCCAACACAATATACTCATCATGACATAATACAATATACCCAGCATATGATATACCCAAAAGAATACGCTATACCCAGCATAAACTAAGATCTTAAAAAGATTAGCAGAGAAGCGAGCGTGTTCCGAGGGTGTCATTACCTAGCCTAGCTTAACAACGCACTCACCTTCTGCAGCTATGTACGTACATCCGTTTCTGCTATCCTCACTTTGATCTGTCCATTCGCTCTCGCTTATCTTCATGATTGGTGCTTTATCAGCCTGCGTTATGCCCTTTTTTGTTTCTCCATCGTCGTCTTCGTCATTTCCTCATTACATCATGGTGTTTCCCTGCGTTCCCATTCTCGTTTTCCTTCGTCAGCTTGCAAAAAAAATGTGCAATTAATATCGAGAAAAAATAACAAGGAAAACTACACTTAAAAAAAGAGGTAACCAACTCAAAGATGTTCCTATGGCTAAAGTTACCCCTAGATCTACACAGTATTTCAAATATATGATTTTTCTTGGGTTTTACAACGCTTTGTCGACGAAACTTTCCTATACATGTATATGTATGTATATATATGCAGATAAATTACAGTGCATTCGCGTGATCTGTATTCATATGCAGACCAAGAGGAATGAATATATTAGGAAACATCCCAAGTGCTTTTGTGTAATTCACATCATCAGAACACAGAGAATGAGATATCTGTACACAGCTGTTAGGTATATGGTCATAGGAAGTTGGACTTCCGATGTGTGTGGTGGTAGACATTTGGCAGCAGAAGCACCACTTGTGTCGTAAATTTGTTAGTCAATACGTACAAGGCTGTTCACACGCCTTTGTTAAGACAAAGCAATCAGATTTATACAATTCATGCTAACATTCGTGTTATAACTCTCCCTATGTTTAATGTGAGAAAATTCAGTAATGTTTCCGCTGGTAAAAGAATTGGATGGTACAACTGAGGAAGCATTCGTCCAGTCCATACAATGACTATCATTAACATGTGCAAAGAAGGCATTGGCATCTCGTCCTGTCCTTACATTGTACTGATTAAGATAAGCAGTGAGATCCTTAACGGTCTGTCCACATATCCTGGCCAATGCACTATCTCCTCGATCTTTGATCTCCCCTGAAGATATGAATTACTCGAAAGCGCTTGGGAAATTTTGTGATTCAGTGTTTCCTCATTCTTATAAGCATATATATATATATATATATATATATATATATATATAATCATAAAGCCGTCATTTTGAGTTCTGGGTACAAGTGAGTGGAGGTCAGACCCCTTCCCCGCTCCTCTATAAAACTATTACTGGCAGACGGAATCATAAAGTGAAACCTTCTGTTCCACGTACCCGCCTAATTCAATTCGTTTGTCAAATTTCAGAATGGAATACACAGGGATTTGGCGAAAAGTCCCTAGCGCGGGAGATATACAGACTAACTGAGAAAAGGACTGACAAGCGATGAAACTGTAATTGCGAATAGTATATAAGCAAAAAAATTAAAGAACCTGTAAGATTAACTTCAGCATATTTCTTCTTCGTGCCGTGCAAATTGTTAATTACAAGTAGGCAAATGTGCACGTAAACAAAGACAATTATCAGGCTGATGTTTCTTCTCTGCCTCATATACATGTAGGCTATTGGCATTCACTCCATAACCACAACTTCTCCAGATTACATATAGCACTCGAAAATCCTTATAACTCCCACAACTCTCAATAATTAACTTTAGAATTATCTGCGGCGAGCGCTACGCGCTAGCTCCACCGAACGGTACAATCATATAAGCAAGGTAGTTCAAGAAATGGGACTGCACGAGAGTAAAACACTTCCACATACTGTGCAAATGGGCAAGTGCAAGCAAATCCCTGTCTTTTCTTCCCCCTTTCTCAGTTCTCTCTATATTTCAATTAGGACCCGGCCTTGATGTGGACTTTAGTCCGTGACTGGAGCCAACATAAAAAAAAAAAATGAAAGCCTAGACGATACCCTGACAAGATACGTAAAACAAAACCTGACCAAAGTCTGGAGTATGATTAATGAAACACATGCAGATCAAAACCTAACAAAGGTCTGAGGGAACAAAGCTTAAAGCAAGATGTGAAAATATGGAAACACTGGAGCCAACGAAAGCGTAGGTGGCGACCGCCGACAATATATATATATAAACCAAAGCCGTAACCGATGCGGCGCGTCGCGCTCCCCCTATCCCTATATAACTCTAATTCATCCACTTGTAAAGCCAATACAGCCTTTTAATCCAATCTTGTTTCTGGTGATTGTCATTATTACAGCCTATTGATTCCCTTCAACATCTGCATGGATGGCGCAACTAACAGTTCCTGGGGCAGGTGTTTGCACTGTTGCGTATGACATGAAAACTTCCTATTTATCAAATCAATATCGTACAGAATTAATTTAGTTAAAGCATTTTTTTTATTAGCGGCTCCACAGATGTAATAAGAGGGACATCGCACTGCAACCTAGATGGTAAGAGGGTGTGAAACAATATCTGAACTTTGTCGTCGCCAATGATGAGTGAGTCATAATAAAAAATAAAAAAGACCTTTGATGATTCCATATATATATATATATATATATATATATATATATATATATATATATATATATATATATATATATATGTGTATATATA
>JAYMFT010242407.1:0-11030 GCA_038088735.1 Panulirus argus | reverse complement strand
TCACTTGGGGTACTTATGACGACTCCCTGGGAAGTGACCATTTCCCGATTTGTCTTTCTTATTCATGCGACATTATCGCCAACCCGTCTCCGTCTAAATATAATTATAAGAAAGCAGACTGGGTGTCATTTGCAAGGCTAGCCGTCTTAGATATATCCGGTAATGACATTGATACCAAAGCTCTTAACATTACAACCACCATAATTACGGCTGCTGACAATTCCATCCCTAAGGTTTCTATAATCTCTAGAAAGCATAGAGTTCCCTGGTGGACACCAGATTGCCGAAATGCACTGCGTGAGCGTAATAGGAGATACAGGATTTTTGACAAGGAGCCCTCAGGTAACAACTTCATAGCATACAAACAAGCAAGGCTCAGGCAAGAACAATAAGACAAGCAGAAAGAGACTCCTGGCGTGGCTATGTCTTAACCATCAACCAACAAACACACATTACTCAGGTCTGGTCCACAATAAATAAAATCAAAAGAATATATAAAACATCAGTTCCCCGCAAAATTGATTTATCAAAACAGAACAATCGACAACCCGTTGGACATAGCCAACTCCTTCGACAGGAGCTTCTCTCAAAGGAGCAGCTCGGACAATTACGACCAGCGTTTTTTACACCACAAACGCCAGGCCGAGCTGACTCAGACTGACTTTGCCACAGAAGAAAACCACCACCATGACAACAATCTATTCACTATGCAAGAACTTTTTGCACTGAAATCCTATAAAGGTTCCAGCAGAGGCCTAGCGGGATCACTTACGGGATGATTCAGCATCTTAGTCAGGCTAACTTGACTAAGCTGTTAGCATTGTACAATGAGATTTGGACGTATCGAACGTTTCCAAACTCATGGCAATTTGCGCACATCATCCCGATCCCATAGGGCTCCGGACGCCTTACGAATACCACTTCGTTTCGACCTATTGCTTTGACGAGTTGCATTTGTAAGGTCATGGAAAGAATAGTAAAGAGAATTTTTTTTTTGAGTCAAAAAACTTATTAAGTGGTCAACAGTGTGCTTTCCGTACTAACAGATGCACAATGGATCATTTAATAGATTTGACCATAGCATTTTAGAGTCGTTTTAAAAGAAAGAATATTTAGCTGGAGTTTTTTTAGATTTGGAAAAAGCCTACGACATGACATGGCGAAATGGAATCTTAAGTAAACTTTATGCTATTGGTCTAAGAGGTTATTAACCCCATTTTTAATAAGAATTTTTTAAGCGATAGAACTTTCGCTGTTAAACTTGCTGCACTTAACGCTGGTTAAAAGCACATTGGTTCCGTGGGAGCCCTCAAAGATAAAAATAAAAACAAACTGGCTTTCAACAAAAAAGGCAAATGCGCCGGAGAGTTAGGTACACCAGCGTTTTCGTAAAGTCCTCATTGACCACCTCTCTTATGCCCACTTCTGCACTGACGGATCCAAGACGAATGAATGTGTGGGTGCAAGTGTATGGTCGGTGGAGTGTGCCCTCAGGTACCGATTGCCGGACCATACATCTGTCTTTTTTGCGGTATTATTTGCTATTGCCAGAGCCATAGATTATATGATTAACTCTAATCATTTTGAAGTAATTTTTTCGGATTCACTCTCAGCTCTTAAAACTATAGGCTGTGGTCACACAGAGTCAAACGAAATACAGGGTAATATTATTGATAAATTAAATACATGTACCAAGGATACAATAGGATACAATAGAAAATATACTCGGGGACAACCCGAGTATCATTAATCAATTGATGATCTTCCTCAAGGAAACTAAACTGATCAAGATGTTATAAGGTGGAAGATCGGCTCCGCGCTGCGGTGGGCCCGGGCACGGGGTAGTAGTCTCCCTCCAACCTGGGGCTGGGGGTGTGGTGGGTGACTGTGTCACTCAACAGACTCCTGGTCCCGGGTGGAGTGGGAAGGTACCACCGTGCTGGGTTCCATGGTGGCGCCGGGCTGGTGGTCCGCTGATGATGTTTAATTTCAATTTATATGTCATGTACGGTGAAGGCCTATCTCTAACTGTCCTATCTCCTTCGTAGTCCTTCTTTAACTACAGCAGTGGGTGCATTACCGACCGGGCGGTTCTGCCGTCGCGTTGGAGCAACACCCACTGAACATTTTCTGTATTTTCCTTATATGCATACATTATTTCATAATTTCATGTATGTATATTTATTTAGCTAGGGTTAGGATGTGTTTAGCTTAAGGACGAGGCTACAAAGTCTAGATCAAATAGGGTTGCAGGCCTAATGACCTTCCTTATAGGTCGCTGGCCGTAAAACCCAACATAGTCATACAAACGTTGAGTAATAGAAGCGAAGGTAGTTGCATTGCTAATTGTCATTAATATTTGTTTTATTCAGACAAAAATATTTGTTTTCTTTTCTCTTGAGCAGATATTAATTTTTTATAAATATTTTGTATGTAATGGTTAATCTTTTTTTTTTTGTGTGTATAAACTGTCTAATGTTAATATGGGATAAGTTCTCTCATTGCCATTGGTAACCGATAATCATCCGTTAAATTGTTTAATTACTTAATGAATTATAATTGCATTTCATTCTTTGTTATTGAACGGTTGGTCTATTTATACTTCCCTAGACACCTGACCGTCGTTCATTACAATATGTGTATAGGAGTCTGCTCTCGCTACACACATGGCGCTTTCCTTCATAGGTAGTAGGCTACGCGTGAGAATATGTCCTGGTAGATCAATATGATTTTACACCGTGATCGCGTTGTATAAGGGAGGCTCTCCTGATTTATTTTTGACGATAGTACGTTAAAGAGACCGCACCTGAATAGCATGGCAGTTAATTGCTAATGAAAGATCATACAATTCCAGGCAAAACACGCAAGGACAAAAAAAAAAAATAAGGTTCGAAAATTGGTATTGTGCAAAAATTTTCCTGATGGACTGCGAGATATTTGCAGAAAAATGGTTTATGGATATTTCCCGTTGATTGGGAGATGATGAAGTTAATTCACCTCCCCAGCGATTCGTGTCCGTGCTCAGACAGACACTGGTGACGTCACCAAATTATTGATCATCTTAGTAATTAGCCAGAGCGCATTACACGCGTAGTTAGATAGAATAGATAATTTTTTTTTTGGACATGATTACGTAGGCATTGTGTAATCCCTCGAGTACTACCACTTGACGTCGTGGGTACGAGTCGTACTTAGGGCGTCAAGTCTTCGTACTTGTCTAGTTTAAGGGCTTAAGTCATCGTAGTTTTTTTTTTGGGGGGGGGAGCAAGTCGTCGTACTTAAACGGGTTTAAGTCAGCGTAGTCGAGGGGCTGGCTAAGTCGCCAGGTGCCTGGAGGTGTAGAACCGTTGTACCTAAAGGTTAAAGTTGTCGTGCTTGAGAGAGGGAGAGACTTATAAGAGCTGGGGCTCTAGCGAACAGCCGAACAAGGATCCAAGAAATAAAACTTAGAAAAGAAATGGCGAGAATCCTGCAGGAGGCAGTAAACACCAAGATCTTCTTGGGATATCCAAGAAAAAAGAAGTGCTGACTTCGTGAGAATATTCAAATGAATGAGATTCATTCATATGTAGTTTTTTGAGGGAGAAGGAGATTCGAGAACTTGGAATTTGTGTGTGGAGAAATGGAGAGAGAATATTCTGGTTCCGCAACAATGGGTATCAACTTGACGGAGCGGTGTGAGCTACAAGGGGGGTGGAGGGGGGATGTGTGCACCAAGCTTGCCTGACGGAGCGCGTCGGCGACCACTCCCCGTGACCTCAGGCTGCACACTGAGCGTGTGAGGCGCGGTGATGGAGGAGAATGGCGGTGGGGCCGGCGGAGGGCGGGAGGCTGCCTCACTCCCGCCTCGACCCTCGCACGGGCAGGTCCGCTGCTGACCTCCTCTCCCCGCAATCTGTCAGCCCGCAGCACCCCACGCGTCGCCACGCATGTAATACCCACACCGAAAAGTTTGATACGAGAGAAAAAATAGATTTAATATGAAAGCTGTGTCGCATAATGGACGCTAAGACCGTGTCCTTCCAGTGAAGCATATGACTTTAGTGTTAGAACATAGAAAATAGTGATTTTAAACGGTTTTTAAAAGAAACTTTTGTGACAATACAATCAAGGAAAACTGTGAAAAAAACTTTCGTAGCTTTAATACGTCTCTCGTCTCGTATTAGATGTGAGTAATGCGTTCAGTAGTGAGACCCGTAAATGAATTTCTTTGATTACCCTGATTGCTTTGATCGTTCCCGTCCACTAAACAAGAAGGATTGAAGGAATTGAAGTTCTTGCTTTATAAAATGAAACTAAGAATCATATTCGTCACTTTTTTTTTTCTCAAGATGTCAGGACTAATGAAATAAGAGCTGTGGGCGAGGAAGATGAGAGAGCCTGATAACAGAAGACCTGATGGTCCATAACGAGGTTATCCGCTGGAGGACAGTAATAGAATCCTAATACCTTTCGGGGAGGTATGGGAGTCGAACGTGGGTTCCTTGGGTAATGATATTTTTGAAGGACATTTCCTAACGAAGGAAGGCTGTAAAAGAATTCAATACTCTTCCGGGAAAAATAATCGGATACCGGAAACCTTTGAGGAAGGATATAGGAGGCAAGGATCTTTTGCCCCCTCCCTCCCGGGGTCGTGTGTTGACGGCCTGTGTCGTCTGTGGTGAGCCTGATAAGGCCGGGTTAGCGAGCGAGTGACGCAGACGACCGTTGGTGGTGGCTCCTCCTACGGACGGTAGGTACCTCTCTCTCTCTCTCTCTTTCTCTCTCTCTCTCTCTCTCTGCATTTGTGTCAGTTGCATTGGCTTTTTGTTTTTGCTGTCCTAACTGGTCGTATTTATATCGCACCTGTAAAAACT
This sequence comes from Panulirus argus, assembly GCA_038088735.1. Classification (NCBI taxonomy): domain Eukaryota; kingdom Metazoa; phylum Arthropoda; class Malacostraca; order Decapoda; family Palinuridae; genus Panulirus; species Panulirus argus. The sequence continues at coordinate 6,174 of JAYMFT010242407.1, read as the reverse complement.
TTTAAAAACCCTTGACGGCAAACTTACGTTTACGACCACTGATCACGAGGGTACGACCTTACCCAAGGGACACACCGATGTGCTCAAGGGCCTTTCGCGCCGCCGGTACTCAAGGGTTGTGGCGAGGTTGCGTTGCTTTTGGAAGCTGAGCAGTGGACGCAGCAGTGACAAGAACAGCAGTGTGATGATAGCGAGATCGCGAGTACAGTAGCCGTGGTAACACCCGTAGAGATAACGGCAGTAACGGCCCTAGTAAACCCGTAGAGATACAGCAGTAACGGTCCCAGTAACTAAGAGCAGTGGAATTCCGAATACAGCACTTGTATCGCCACCTGTACCCAGCCTGTGGTTCGGGGTTGTTACGTACAAGGCCAACGACTGAGCTGCAGTGATATGTTAACGGGACAGTGATTCTGCTGTTGTTGTTGTTGTTAATGTAGTTGTGTTTTGTTCTCTAGTTGATGTTTTTGCAATGTATTCTTTCGTTGATTTTTTTGTTGATAATTTTGTTTTGTCCCTCCGGTTATTGTTTATGTTCTTTTCTTAACGGTTTATCCGTTGTTGAGGTTTCTGTTGCAGTTATGCCGTTATTTTTGTATCATTAGTTGCTGTCCTTGTTGCCTTTGTTTCACTGTAGACAATCTAGAAACGTTTTTGACGTTTGCTAACTTTGGGTTGCATCTGTAGCATAAATGGACTAATTTTTTTTTTTTTTTTTACGTTTGGTTTTTCCTTGAAGGCACACTTTGTTTTTTTTATTTAATTTTCTTTTTGATGTCCTAAAACCACCCATTAACTTCATTTGATTGAGAAAAAAAAAATAAAGAAGACGTGACTGGAGCCTTCAACATAAAAAAAGAATTGATATAGGTTTCAAAAAGCCTTTTCATTCAGCCACTTACGTTAGTCCGAAAAGAAAAAGTGATTCATGTTTTAAAAATCCACATCGAGCACGGGACTCCCAGGGTTGACATTAAAGAAATATAGAAAAATCATAGATTTTGTTGAGGAATATCCGAAAATCGTAGAGACGGAACATTTATGGTCCTCATCTGTCTCGGGGGGAAGTTTTAAATTCCCTACAGGCAGCATTATCATTGCTCGTGATAGGCTAGAATTTGTTCGACGACCGAATCCGGCCCTGAGGCTGTCATTGGCAAGGCGGCGTGAGGGCAAGAGCGACGTTGCGGTGGGTGATTGGTCGATACCACAGGAGGAATCTGGTCGGGCGACGTGGTGCATTATATCAGCTGTAATCACGGGATCTGTGGCTGGGGGCGGTAATGACGTCGTCGACCTTGTTCATGGGGGTCGTGTGTGCGGTTACAATCTCTGATGTTATCGGCAGCGCGACGGGACGACCCCAGAGCGCGCCGGTACGACCTCCCCCTGAGGGCGGCGGTTCGACCCCCTGAGAGCGACGGTACGACCCTCCTCCCCCTGAGCACGACGGTACGACCCTTGAGTGTACCGACTTTGGCCTTTGTGGGTCGTGTGTAAGGCAAGAATCCAGTAGCGTGTAATAGATGACCAGACTGGTCTTAATGACTTGATACACAGTCATTTGTAAATGACTCGTGTGCAAAGCGGGGGGTTAGGGGGTGTTCGGGCACCTCTTGTGTGTTCATAGCTCACCTGGACAAGGTCTCGGGAGAGTTCGTGGATCGAGGGTGGTCTAGACTGTATCGTACATTTGATGACCTCGGCTGACAGGAGAAAGATGATTTGCGAGAGGAGATGAGAGTACGGCATGGGGGAATTTAGGAGAGCAGATAGGGATGGTGAAACCTCACGTAAACAAAAATGATGGTCGGCAGTAGGGTGGTACAAGATGGGAATTTTGGCTAGAAACACAAGGGGTGTGTGGGTTGGATAATGCAGGAGAGTTCAGATACCCGTTAGGAGTAAAGGGACCGTTCCAGATAGCTGGGACAGATGGATAAAAGAGGGAAGGGCATCACGATGCCTGTGGCCGCAAGCCCTATTATAGGATCCCCCGTCGGTGGGCCAGGGATCAGTGGGGTAAGAGAAGCGAGGGAAGACTTACAACGAACAAAGCGCCACACGCGAATATATATCATGGAGGTGGAGACGTATGGAGAAGGCCCTGTCTCCAGCGACGGGGGTTACGACCGACCCGGGATGAGGAGGGTGTGTGCTCGAAGTGATCTCCAGGATGAAGAGGGAAGCAGGAGGCGTGGACGAGGTCCCGAGGAAGATTGAGGATCAGAACGTGATGAAGGCATCCATGGAACGGAGCCGTGCAATTGCCGAGGTATTGAGAGAGAGAGAGAGAGAGAGAGAGAGAGAGAGAGAGAACGTGGCGTCATGTGGGGAAGCCTAAAATGATTTAAGTAGTGTGCCAGAGGAGCCTGGAACGAGGGGTCGTTTGTAACCTACTCTTGGGTATGATACTCAAACAGGTTTGATGGAGAGAGTAAACGGCGTATGCGCAGCGTTTACGCGCGTGGAAGAAACGCTGTTTGGTTCGAGTCAAAAGTCCACCTGCGGTAGCGGATGGTGAGCGTGCGCGGAGTGGGAGGAGGAGGCTGGTGGATGAGGGTGGAGAGTGTGTGCAAAGAGACAGAGAGACAGACTGCGTATCGGAGTAAATGGCAGGAATCTGAGTGGTGTTGAGTTCAAGCTGAGGGCGGGACACGGGCGCTTCGTGTCCACATGGGAGGTGGAAAAAAATAACAACGGTCGGTGTGTGTGTGTCTGTGTGTTGTGTGTGTGTGTGTGTGTGTGTGTGTGTGTCGTGTCCTCACGGGAGGTGGACACGGCGGTGCCAAAGTCACCATGGTTGCTTGCATGCAAAAAAAAAATGGTAATGATGAGGAGGTCCAGGCTGGTAACGTAGGCAGTACAGTCTGAAAAAAAGCTGTAGAGGGAGTGAGACGGGGAGGTTATTGTATAGAGACGGTACTGGTTGTGTGTGTGTGTGTCTGGAGAAATGGCAGAACCCTGGGAAGGAATGTGGGAGAATGTCTCACAAGAATGTTATAAGATTAGGAACTACGACGGCGAACTAAACGAGGAGCAAGGACGTGTTGGTTGTGGTGAAGGAGGAGGAGGAGAAGAGGGAGTATTGATCATGAGACGATTCAGATTTTTTGGTGTTTACAGAATTGGCTTTTTCCTCTTTACCGAGGCTCCTCATTTGATGTGAGACCGCCGAAAATTTCATCATTGGCGACTCCAGCCGATAGTTGGATGGACATTGCCTGTGGAATGATAAATCTGCCGTGACTAATTTCAATCTGACACTGACAGAAGTTTGTTCTTCGCTTGACTGATCTTCAGACACCGCGTCCAGTCACAGGACACTTCGCCCCTTGGCGAGAGCCACGGAGCGAATAATCTACCCATTCGCAGTACGGTAAATCTATGGCGCCATAAGATAAGCTCAGCCAATTAGGAATCAGCTGTTGGGTACTGACATAGGGATACTCATCCAATGAGAAGCAGGCAGTCAGCAAACTGACACAGAGGAGTTCAACCAGTGAGAAATAGGCAGTGGGAAAGCGACTTAAAGATGCTCAGCCAATGAGAAATAGGTGGTCGGGAACTGACGCAGAGAAGCTGATCCAATGAGAAATAGGCAATCGGAAAATGACGTTAAGAGAAGCCCGGCCAATTGACAAATAGGCTTTCGGGAACTGGCGCAAGAGAAGTTCAGCCAGTGGGAAAACAGGCAGTCGGTATTCGAACGGAAACGAAATTGGTATCTCTTAGGCAATCCGTCTGGGCAAAAGATTTCTTTGCAGTCGCCGTCCGCATGTACGCGTGTGTGTGTGTGCTCAGTGTGGTGGCTTTGGCGGATGAACTGCCGCTGCGGGGGGGGGGGCATCCATTAGCTGATGGAATATTGGCTCTTGGCATTGCAGATTCATGGTAGCAGGAAAGCCATCAGGGAAGTAGGTTAGGTGAGGTTGGCCTCAATGGCCCCTTTCGTTTAGGGTTTCCCCGCAGGGCGGTGCATGATGCCTCCTTGTTTCGCGCCGTCTTGAGGAAAGTTGAAGCGTTATCCTCCGGAGAGTGAGAACGTTAACGGAGATGGGTTTGGGGGAATGTACTTTGTAGAGAAAGATAGAGACGTATATAAGGAGAGGAGGGAAAGTGAGTGAGAGAGAGAGAGAGAGAGAGCGTGTGTTGCAGGGTCAACGAGGTCCCTGTTTAGTGATGTAAATGTAAAGCAATTAACGTGTCAGCACGATAAGGAGGAAAGAAATGACATGGTCGAAAAACAAGATTAGACCGACCTGCAGGTGTGTTGGGAGTGTCGAGCACGGAGGCGTTACGACCTTTCGAGCACGACCGCACGACCCTGGAGCGACGGCGCGGCACATGACCACCCGAGGGCCGTACCGTCTTGCTCAAGGGTTCGTACCGGCTCGATGAAGGTCGTCTACTGATATTGTTTAAAGGTCGTACCGTCGGGCTTTCGGGTCGCACCGTTATGCTGAAGGGATCGTTCGTTCGTGTACCGTCTTGGTCATGGGACTAATGACGAGGATATCTGTTGCGGGCGATAACAGGAGACTGACAGGATGTGGATTACATCGCAAACGGCGGCTCCATGATCTTGTTCCTGGTTGTAGTAAACAGTAAGGGAGGGGGGGGGGTGGAAACGGCGAGGGAACAACGGTAAACAGAGAAGAGGGGAGGAAGGAGAGATGGAGAGATAGAGAGAGAGAGAGGGACCAGCGAGAGTGGGAAGCAGAAGACGAAGTAAAAGAAATGAATTAAGTAAGTGTGTAACTTACAGAGTGAAGGGGAAAGATGGGCCAAGAAGTTATGAAGTTGCTGGAGGAGGCTGAGTCAAAAGTCGTGGAAACTTACGAAGTTATAGAAAGGTAAAGGCTAAGAAGTTTTGAGATGAAAGAAAAACGAGGTAAGGGTTGAGGCCGATTAGTGAATTGTAGTTATTGGTTCAACATGAAAAAGAGAAGCTGTGAGTTGTTGTTTTTATAGTAGAAACGAGAAATAAGTGTGACTAAAATCTGGAAATTATTACGTTTTTGGAAATGAAAGAAAGGAGGAAAAGTTAGAAGACAGTTACGTTCTTTGAATTTATCGAAGAATGGATTTCGGCCGACCGACGGTTACAGTTATACTGTATTAGTTATTCACGGGAGGAGACAGTGGGAAGTTGCAAGTTATCAGAACCACCGAGGAGAAATAATGAGGGAGGAGGCGGCAGGGCCGTCCACAGGAGGCTCTTCACATGGCCGAAAAGAATACAAACACTCCGAGTCCTGTCAACAATGATTTTTGTCCTTTTTGAAGTCCCGAGCGTAGTGTCGTCCCCAGCAATCAGGGCTTCCTCTTCCTCCTCCTCCTCCTCCTCCTCCTCCTCCTACTCCTCCTCCTCCTCCTCCTACTCCTCCACCTCTTCTTCCTCCTCTTACATCTTTTCATTTCCTTTTTTTTTCACTTTTTTTCATTTCATTCATCTTTTATATCTCTCATTTAATGCATGTCCTCCTCACTAAGCTCTTTTCTTATCTGTAGCTTTCATCCCTCCTCTCTCTTTCTCTCTCTCTCTCTCTTTCCCCGCCTGAATACCAGCCTTCCTCTCCACCCAGTCTCTTTCATCTCTCTCTCTCTCTCTCTCTCTCTCTCTCGCCCTCCCTCCCTCCCTCTCTCCACCATCATCTTGCTCTCTCTTTCACAAAGCTGTCCTTCAAGCGGGGGCGGCCCCCAGACCGTCAGTGACTAGAAAAGCAACAACTGCCATGGTAAGGTAACGAACCCTTGATCTCAACGTACCGTCTCGTCGCCGTTGCCAACAAACAGATGGACGCTTTAAGGAAGTGCCGTTATCAAGCCTTTGTCCTCCAACTGATATCCCTGTTAAGGGTACCTGAACTCCCTGAAGTAACCCGTTACCCACCCATTAGTAACTCCATCAAGGTTGGTACATTAAATAGGAAATAGGCAGTCAGGGAATTTGGTACATGGCATTCTGTTGGGAATATGTATTCAAAGTGATGATCGTGTGTGTGTGTATATATATATATATATATATATATATATGCTGAGAAAAATACGTTAAAGATTTTTCTCTTCTGAACAGTTGCTCCGTTTATACAATGGCTTGATTCGTCCTTGTATGGAGTACTGCTCCCACATTTGGGGTGGTTCTAGCTCTGTTTCCTTACTTGACAGAGT
>JAYMFT010242396.1:0-11031 GCA_038088735.1 Panulirus argus | reverse complement strand
CCCCCTCTCTCTCTCTCTCTCTCTCTCTCTCTCTCTCTCGATACAAAGTCGATATATTTCTTGCTTCGTAAACCCCGACGCCTTGGGGAAGGAATTGTTGAGAGACGTTTTTTCATTTTACGAACAGCAAGGGTGAGAGGGAAAGGTAAAAGGAGCCTTGGGGAGAAGGGTTTAAGGTAAGGTAAGGCAAGGGGAGAGGTTAAGGTAACAAGAGGGAGTGTGTGAGGTAACGGGAAGGTGTGTTAATGTATGGTTTACCTTACGATGGTCTGGAAGGTCTTCCACCCCCCCAGAGCTGGGTCTGGGACCTTACCTTACCCTACGATGGTCTGGGAGGTCTTCTTCTACCCCCCCACAGCTGAGGGTCTGGGACCTTACCCTTAAAAATGAGTGGGATAAGAATACGCTAAACCCACATTTTCAAAGTAATTGAATGAGTTTATTGCACGAATAATTAGCTGTGTAGTTGAATCCAGTGCCGCCTCATCTGCTTTCATAAAACACTGGCAATAAACTTAAACTTTAAACTTATAACCTTGACAACTCTTAAACATATCTAAGTTCCGTAACCCGTACAACTTTTTTAGTGGCATATTTCGGTCCATCTCGGGGCAATAGTTCGAATTAAAATCTATATATAACTACAACACAGACAAACACAATCACATACACGCAAGTACACCCACTCCAATACACAAAGACACAAGCAAACTCAGACAAACACAAAAATACACAGAGTTTACACCTATACAGACAGCGGAGACTCAGACAAACTCATAAACAGACCAACAAACACACACACACACACACACGTAATACCCCCCCCCCTCGCCTTCCCCCCCCCTCCCCCCCTTCAATCCTCATCCTCTTCCAAGCGACAACCTCACCAATTGAGTCCATGATTGATTGCTAACAGCTGGGGGGGCCAAGGCGGAACGGCCCTTAACGCCGTGCAGAATAAGAAGCAAAATCACCCGATATCCGAAAATCGATCGGGCGCAAAAGTCGACATCGGTCTAAGAAGAAAAAAAAAAAAAATCATCCCGTATTTGGGAAGGTATGGGATAAAAGACCTTACGACCCCCGGCCACAGGGGTCGTTAAGGAGGCAGAGGGCTCTACTTCCGAACGGTCGTCTGCTGCTGCTGCTGCTGCTGTTCCCTCCCCCCATCCCCCCCCGACCCCCCAAGGGGTGGGAGGGGTGGTTGTTTACACGTGCGATTTGCCCCGCTAACTGCTGCAGCAAGCTTAAGTCTGGCTCAGGAGTACGACCCTCCCCTCCCCCTTCTCTACCACCACCACCACCACTACCGCTGCCGCCGCAACTGTACGACTCTTGTGTGTGTGTACGACCCCCCTTTAAAGTACGACGGAACGACCCTTATTTGTGCGACGTAATCACCCTCGAGCAGGAGGGTACGACGGTACGACCCTTGATCACGACGATACGACCCTTCAGCACGACGGTACGACCCTTTAGCAAGTCGGTAAGACCAGCTGAACACGACGGTACGACCCCTTGGGTACAAAGGCGTAGCCTTTGACCTAACCTGACCTTCAAAGGGTCGAGCCGTAGTGCTCAAGGGTCGTGCCTCGCCCACAAAAGTCGTGCTCTCCTATTCCAGGGTCGTTGTGTCCTGCCCAAGGGCTGAATATAAGGGCATTTGAGTATGATTTAGAGCAAAGTCCCTATAACATAAAAAATACATTTCATTTGTCCATTACTTCAACAAACGCAGGCAGGGAATACAGTAACACACCCGTATCTGTATATATAGTACATAAGGCTCACACGCCCTTATGAGGCTACGATAAAAGGACACTTGTAAGGCAAATGTGAGACACTTTCTTGCCCTTTAAGGTGAATTTTTTCATGGGTTTGTGAGAACCTCTCTCAAAATCTAAACTTTTCTACTCACAGTTGCTCACAAAACCCATCTCACCACCCAATAAATAATAGCCCATTACTTTTACCCCATCAAAGAACAGCCCACTTCCTCCTCTCCCCATTAGACAGCCTATTACTTTAACCCCATTAAACAACAGCCAACCTCCTCTCTCCTTCCCCATCAGACACAACAGCTCGTTACTCTACCCTCGTTTAAGCAGGAGCCCACCACCCACTCCTCCTCTTCCCCATTAAACAACAGCCCGCCACTCCTGACCCATTAGTGAGGAACCCACACCTCCTACTCCTCCCCATTAAACAACAGCCCACCACCACTTCAACCTCTCATTAAACCAGCCACACACACACACACACACACACAGCTGGGGGTCTGTCTTGCTGAAGGAGACCAAAGAGGGACTTTAACAAGCCCCCCCCTCCACCCATGTCTTGGGGATGAGAGGGAGGAGTCCCCAGACTCCTTCAGCATGTGAAGGACATGTTTCATTCCTTTCCTTCCTTCCTTCCTTCCTTCCTACCGTCCTCCTGGGAAAGGGGAGGAGAGGGGGGTGGGGGGAAGATGAAGACCTGGGGCTTAGGCAACATCTCCTGACGTGGAAAACGTAAGAAAGAGTGTCAACTGTCTTAATAATTCAGGGGGCCGCCGCTTCAAGCCTTTGCCTTGCTATTGCAAAGGCAAAGAGGATCTCTCTCTCTCTCTCTCTCTCCCCTCCTGTGTACTGGTGCAACCACCAACCAACTCCCTCATAACCGGGGTACACTGCGTAACCCGGTACGTACCTGTACCGTTCTCCTCTACGGTACAGAAACTAGGGCTGAGTATATATACGTTGATTGTTCTATGGGACGGCTCTCTATTAAGAGCGCCTTTTATATCATCGGTTTTATAGATCGAATCAATGCAATGTGGTAAACACTATATGTACCTGAGTAGTAGTAGTAGTAGTAATTCTATTAGTAGAAGTAGTAGTAATAGTAGTAGAAATAGTAGTAGTAGTAATTCTAGTAGAAGTAATAGTAGTAGCAGAAGTAGTAGTAGTAGTAGTAATTCTAGTAGTAGTAATTCTAGTTAGTTGTAGTAGAAGTAGTAGTAGAAGTAGTAGTAATAGTAATAGGAGTAGTAATAGTAGTAGTAGTAATAATCTACTATTACTACAGTCTAAGTGAAGCTGCCAGACTTTGTACACAAGAAATTCCCCCAAGTAGTAAAGATACCTTATCAGAGCCTTATCAGAGCACACTCACCCTTATCATGGCTTTCCCATGAGCGCTCTCGCGTCCTCTCGCTACTTAAGATTAACTTTTCCTACTTATCTGACACACATAAAAGTATTTTGTGTAGTAATCACAGCGTTGGGGGAGAGAGAAGTTTAACATAATCTTATCACTGTTCAAAAATGCTTGGGAGAAGTGGTATATGTTCTGCCCCCCCCTCCCCCCTTCCCCCCTCCCTCATAAGTACATGGCATGAGGGATACCTTCTTCCTTATCGCCATTCTAATCTACATCTCCCGAGACATCACTACGTCCAAGGCACCCTGTGATGTCACCAAGAATAAATCTATTTCTTTTTTTTTAAGGATTTCTAAAAGCGCCGCGTGATGTCAAATGTTGATGCAAACTGATGTCAATTGGGCGTCTGATTCACACTTATTGTTTGAAGGGTGCCTGAGGATGTCACAGGACCTCTCTACGGATACCCGAGGATGTCAAAGGATGTCTGAAGATGCCAGAGAGACCTCTATGGATATTTGAGGATGTCATGGATGTCTGAGGATGTCAGCGAATACAAACGACATCCAAAGTCGCTCTGCTGGTCTTAAGAAAAAGAAAAAAAAAAGATGTCAGAAGTGTTGCATTACTTAAACACAGCAGCCTGGGGCAACACACACACATACACACACGGAACACACATTATTTCCACCATCACTAACTCTACTTTCTCTCTCTCTCTCTCTCTCTTCTCTCTCTCCCAAGCACCCTCTCCCTTCATCGTCAACCTCTCTCACACCCTCGCCCCCATCCCACCTTTCCCAGAGCCTGTCCCATTACCACCACTACTACTACTACTACTAACCCCGCCCCACCTCTATCCCCCCCCCCCTCCAACGACACAATCTCCTCAACAGATGGTTTTATCTTCCTGTAAACTGCCAGCAAACCTTTTCAACCTTTTGTGCCTTTTACTAGCGGGTTAGTGCGTGTTTATCGTGGTCTGCCAGCAAGATTGTTCGGCGTTACTCTCTCTGTGTACGTGTACACAGTGAGTGAGTGTTGCTCCGTGTACAGGGTGTGTGTGAGTTGCTGTGTGTGTGTGTGTGTGTGTGTGTGTGTGTGTGTGTGTGTGTGTGTGTGTACATTTCCAGTCAACAAACCAACACAACATAAGGAAACTAAACATCCACTGAACAGAAAACAGAGGAGGAGAACAACAGGATAAGAAAACAACAGAGCACAAACTAACGGATAACAACGGAACTAAACCCTCAACAGGACAAACCAAATGAAGACGAGAAAATGGGAGAACCGGTAGCCAACTGTCTCATAAATAATTCCCGTTTTCTATCAGTTTCTGGAGATAATGGAGTCTAAATAATTAAGCTGTTCGTTATCAAATATTCCATCTGTCCTGTTAAATAATTCGAGATGAACAGCTAGGTTAACTGCAAACCCTACCCCATAGGTCTTCTACCCCCCAGCAGCTGGGTCTGGGACTTAACTTCACCATGATTTTGGCGGGTTTTCAACCCAACAGCCCGGGTTACGTCCAAGCATCTGTGCTGGATTGCTGGTTCGACCGAGCTGTTGGAGGATGGGGTTCGCACCACCAGGGCCTGGCTCTATATTGCACGTACAGAACAGGAATGAAACGAGTGTCGTTTCTCTTCTGACCAGACGGGTCTCGAGACCCAATGAAACAATCGGGTCTGCAAGGAAGAGACCCGCAAGAATGTGGGGAAAATTTCGTGGAAGTATTTCTGAATTTGGACGAAATCTGGGACTGAAAACCACAGACAACACATACACAGACAGACAGACACAGACAGACACAGACAGACACAGACACAGACACACACACACACGCACAAACACACACACACACAAACACACAAACACAGACAGACACACAGACACAGACACACACACACACACACACACACACACACAAACACACAAACACAGACAGACAGACACACACACACACACACACACACAGACACACAAGAAAAACCAAAGTGAAAATAATATATTCACTGGACGGATCGGACGCGCGGCCGGTCTCGTGTACCGTGCCTGACCACTCAGATGGTGGTCAGCTGAGGAAGACAGATGGTGCCAGAGACCCCCCACCTTCCCCGGCAGCTGGTGCTGGAAGTGGTGGCAGGACCTGCCGAATGGTGGCAGAGTCGTGGTAGACGACCAGTAATTTGGTGCAGGCGTGTCTCGTCGAGGAGGACACGGTACGACCATCGAGGATGAGTCGGTACGACCCTCGAGGACGTGGTGGTACGACCCTCGAGGACGAGACGGTACGACCACCGAGAACGAGACGGTTCGAACACCTAACCACGAAGGTACGACCCTCTTTTGAAGCACGGTGGTACGACTCTCGAGTACGACGGTACGATTCTTAAGAGCATGACGTGGCGAGGGTACGACCCTTGGCCGAGATAATCTGGTCTTCGTCCTAACCTCATAACGGGTCGGATTAAGGCAAGCTTTCGTAAGTACAGGTCGTACCGTCTTCCCTTCCCCCCCCCCAGGGTCGTACCGTCGTGCTCGGGGATAACACAAGGAGGAAATTAACATTACGTTGTCAAGATGGTGTCAGAGTTGGTGGTGGCACGACAGCAGCAGCAGTGTGGTACACGGAGGCTGGAGTGTTGGCAGAAGAAGAGGTGGTTGCGGTACCCCCCCCCCCATCCCTCCCCTCCCACCGTCTTGACAGCAACCAGAGGGGTTGTCAGGGGGATGGGAGAAGGAGGGGGGGGAAGGGGAGGGGGAGATACGGGGGGTGTATGATGGAGATGGGGTGGAGGGGGGGGGGGAGGGGTGGTACAAGGTCTGCCAACACAGCCCCTGTGCCCACCTCGTGCGCGCGCAGAGAGAGAGAGAGAGAGAGAGAGAGCAAACCGCTGTGACAGAGACCATCCCCGGCATAGAATGATGCCGGCATTCTCCAACCAGGTCCCGGCCTTGGGCATGTCTCCCGCCATACATTACGAGAGATAAAGCTCTCTCTCTCTCTTTCTCTCTCTCTCTCTGTTAGCGTTAAGGCCAGAGACAGCCAACCTCGCTTGGACCTTGGGGGGGTCTGTGTGGCCTGTGCATCTCTCTCTCTCTCTCTCTCTCGCTCTCCCTCTCTCTCTCTATCACACTAGCTGTACAGTCACCGAAAACCTGCTCATTACGGCATCTTATTCACAGCAAAATGACAAAAAAAAAAATCTTTAAAACTAATTAAGTCTCTGGCGGCAACACTAAGGACAAACACGAGAAAAAAAAAAATATATCAGAATGAAAAGACCTCATTTTCCGGTACTTTCTTGAATGAGATTTAGATGATTATGTAACTGTGAATTAACATACACGTGCATACGTGTGTGTGTGTGTGTGTTTGAGGTAATAAATAACGTAACACGGACGACATGACATGTTACATGATTCAAACATAACGTCACAACCTTGGACGTCACAACTGTCACTGTCACGCGTGACACATTCATCACCATCACCAACAACACTAACAACACTCCCATCAAACTACCACAACCATCAACTAGGCCTAACAACCTCTTACATATCACTTGTATTTACAGAAAGTAGACAGCCAGCCTCCAGCCGCCTTCTTTTAACAACCACTTACCACTCCACAACCCTCCCTACCACAAACAACCACCCCCTTAAGCTATCGTTATCAGCCTCATTCCTCACAACACACTGTTAGGAAACTCCACCGCCACAAACCACAATCACCACAGATTTGTTGCTGTCATCTCCACCACAACCGGTATATCCATCACCAACAAAAACACACATCCCCAACACACTCACTCGTCTCCTCCAACATACCAATAACATGGAACCAAAGAATATAACCAGACGACATACTGTCAAAGGCTGTATATCCAGCATACAAAAGTATACTCCTATAATACGTGGTATGTCTAGTATGTCGTGTATGCAGTATACCACAGTACGTAGAGTATACTGAGGACCATGTAAACCAATGGTATCAGTATGGTATACTGAGAAACCCATTGTATACTGGATATGAGGTACATTTAAGTATTCCTGCATTTGTATATTACTGAAAAGCCAGCTCGCATACCCTAGGGTCGTACCGTTGTGTCTATGGGTCGTTAAGGTCGTGATGTCATACCCAAGGGTCGTACCGTCGTGCTCAATGGGTCGTACCGTCGTACCTCAGCCACCCACCAAAAGTGGTCAACAACATATAACCTCAGCCTCACACCATCACCCACACACACAACCAAGAGACTTTAACAACAACTACAGCAAAAAAACTCATTTCAGACCCACGTGAAATATAAGTTCTCCCCCCCCTCCCACAGACACAAAACCCCCTTGAATTTCCTCCCAAGACGTAAATCAATCGAGCTTCCCACGAGAAAATGGCCCACGGTAAAAATGACTTGGGCCATAAACCAAACTCCTCACACCCACCCCGGAACACAGCGCTATAGAAATCCAATTAGCTTTTTTTGTTCCTGTGTGTGTGATCCACTGGCTGCCCCACACAGTCCCCCCCCCCCCTATAACCTATCCCAACCCTTCCCCCCAAACCCTGGGTGTATCCGTGGGACGGTAGAAACACAAAAAATATCAAAATATCCCAAAATATCTCAAAATATCCCTAAATATCCCATTTCAGCTAGAGACCACCTAACCTTTCAGTAGCTCTGAGTTAGCTTTTTAGGTATTTATTACGTACTAACCTTAAAAAAAGGCTTTAAGGGCCTTTTCTTGGCTTAGCTTTTTGGCAATTTTTTATTTTTTTTGGTGCTGGAACAAACGTCACATCTGCTGAACAAACGTCACCTTCGCTGAACAAGCGTCACCTGTGCTGAACAAAAGTTCCCTCTGCTGAACAAGCGTCACATCTGCTAAAGATACGTCACCTGTGCTGGACAGAAACCTGATTGTCCCTAATGTGAGGCTGCGTCACGGCGTCACGAGCAGACACAACTAACACGTTCCAAGCACCCGGAAGCCTCGGGAAATGTCTGCTAAGTATAGCTTCAGGAAGCCAGCTATTGGACCCAACCCACAGCCGGGGTAACATGCCTGAAATACGGATTCATGAAGTCGAAAAAAAAAGAGTTTGTGGAAAATGCAAATTCACGCAAAAGAACTTTGTAGAAAAAAGAAAATGATCTTTCTCTTCAGCAGAGTGATACAAAAGTTCTTATAGTCATAATAGTTCTATACATGTTCTACACTCGTCTCCCTGTTCTGTGACCCATAACAATGACAGTACGTTTGAATGAAATCATCTCAAAACGAGATGTGTGTGTGTGTGTGTGTGTAAGCCCCTTAGAAACAGGTATTCACCCTTAACCCCTTGGGTACCATCGAAGCTAGAGTACACCTTCCCTGGTACCCCCCCCCCCCCACACACACACCAGCCTACGACCACAACAACAAAGACTTATACCACAACCTGGTACCCCGCACCTCACAATGAGGTACCCCTCATCTAGGCAAGTACCTGTTCTCACAACCTACAGTCTCCTAGTATAAACGGGTACCACCACCTCAACCTCCCCTTCTATCGACCAGGTATACCTCCTCAACCCAAGTACCCGTCCACACAACCTTGTACCATACCCACCCCACTCAAGGCTTTAGCAACACTACTAGGAAGGGTACCAGACGCTGTCAACACATCAACACCAACACAACAACACACACACACACACACACTCGAGAGCCTGAAATATATGATGTTTACAACAACACATCATTGCATACAGTGCTATAAATCACTCGTGGTGGTGCCCCCCCCCCCCAACCCTAACCCCTTCTTCCCCGGCCATCAGTACCGTATGAGGAGCGGATATAAACGGTACAACACACTTCTCGGGTACCCCTTCTCGTTCCGTGGGAGATGGGTTTGTTCTGCGCGAATGAGGCCATTTCTGCAATAGTTCCTGACGCCACTTGCATGAGCCGGTAGGAAAAGCAACTGTAACATAAATACTGTTACCTCCATTTTTCCGTACCGTATCTTGCTGTACCGCGCGTGTTGTTGACGTACCGTATCATCACCCTGGCACTATATCATCATGAAGATGTGACATGTAACATTCTGCCGTTACATGCGAGACGCAGTAACACAGGTAACGTAACACAGACACGGTACGTCTCTTGTACACGAAGGCACGACCCATGGACATGACGGAGACCCGCCTTTCACTCTGACCCGTCGCACGGCTCAAGGGTCGTACCATCAGTGCTCTACCCTCTCCCCCTTCAGGAGCTATACAGGCCACCCCATGCGTTGTTGGGGGGGGGGGGGGAAAGGGGGAAGGGGGGCCCGTCAGGCCAGGCCAGGCCAGGCCAGGTAGGGTGGGTGAGGGGGCTCACACATACACACACACACACACCCAAGGTCATCAGATTGGCCGAGACTCACGCGAGCAACACACGAACACACGCAGCGAGGGTGGAATGCTGCCATGCCGGTGGTGGCGAGGTGGTGGTGGAGTGGCTGTGGTGGAGATAGCGGCTGTGGTGGTGGTGGTGGTAGTACAGGGGGAAGGAGCGAGGCAACTGCAGCCTACTGGGGTAATTGGTTACCGACTGTTAATACGGATGGTTAATGGCAGTAATAGGGTACCCAAATAGGGATGGTTAATGGTAGTTATAGGGAAGCCAATAGGAATGGTTAATGGCAGAAATAGGGTACCTAATGGGGATAGTTTATGGTAGTAATAGGGTACCTAATAGGGATGGCAAATGACAGTAATAGGGTCCCCAATAGGGATGGTTAATGGCAGTAATAGGGTCACTAAGATAAAAATAGGAATAGCAACGGGAGTGACGTAGTCCCCAGTGTAATAGCGACAATAATAGGGAATAGTACAGGGGGTAGTGGAGATTACTTATTTGTCCAATTTTATTACTAAAAGCACTTGAAGGCTTTAGAATGTGTGAAAAGTGTCTGTAATAAAGTAATAAAGTTGTTCTACTTATAAGAAAGTATAAGTTATGTAGATAAATATAACCAATTTCTTGGTGTTATTCTGTTGTTTAATGATCATAACAAGAATCTCACGTCGCTATCACCTCAATGTGGCCTAGTTACCATGACGAACATGACCTCATGAACAATCATTAACTCATGCTATAATTGAACAAGCACAAATGCTGCCTAAAACCACGAGGTCAGAGGTCAAAGTTCCATTCCACCCCCCCCCCTCCCCCCTCCCTTTTTGGAAAGGTGTACAAAAGACGAAAAAAATTTTTTTACGTCTGACGATTCTAAGTTTTAATGAGGCTAGAACTACAGAATAATGAGGGCATGGGGGAGGGGAGGGGAGTGGCCCCCCCCCCACCACCACCACAACCCGTTATATACTACAACAACAAATGCTTCAGGAAAACTTTTTTAATTGAAAACCCAGCTAGGGGTCACGCACGACTAGGGAAATAAACTCAGACCAGTGAGGCCAGACACTCCTCATAATATCTTCACTACACTATGGGCCAATGAGGCCAGTCACTCATATCCTGTCCCCTTCCACTTCTCCCCCCTTCATCTTCTATCCCTTCCACTTCTCTTCCTCCCCACCCCATCATCTCCCCATCACCTTAGCACCACCCTTCCCCCTATAGCTTTTCTGTCCCCCCCTATCTTCTCCCTTAGTTGTTCTGTCTCCCCTTCCCCACCCCTTTCCCTTAGCTGTTAGCTACCCACTCCCCTTAGCTGCTTCTATCTCTTCCCCTTCCATTACCTGTTCCTTCTCCCCTTTGCTCCTAAACTCTCTGTATAAAAAAGGGCCCCCCTCCCCCCCCCTTCACCTTCTGCTATACGCCTAAACTCCCTTGTGTTGCTACGCCCTCCCTCCCCCTCCCCCCCCTGGTCGTTCAACGACC
>JAYMFT010242385.1:0-11031 GCA_038088735.1 Panulirus argus | reverse complement strand
TCTCATGTCTTTCCCAATAACTATGACCTGGCTCATTTCAAAAGACACGTCTTTCACTTTCTCAAAAATTCGTAAATGCTTTCCCTGCCTTTTTTTTCCGTTTCTTGATTCTCTCTATATTTCAATTAGGGCCCGGCCTTGATGTGGACTTTTGTCCATGACTGGAGTCTTCAGCGTAATATATATATATATATATATATATATATATATATATATATATATATATATATATATATATATATGAAGACACAAAGTCATCGTCGTCTCACATGTATACTTGGTTAACATCATTACGGTTATTGGTACTTACGTATTAATGACACAGACGAGCGGGAATATTACTAATTACGCTAGAGTGTTGACGAGAAAATGAACCTCCGCCTCGCTGGGATCCTCCGCTTGGTCCTGCAGCAACGGGAGAGATCCAGACGCGTGAAAACGTTCGACAGTGGTGTTAAAATCTTTTTTGAAGAGAATATCTTGCCTCCCGCCTCCGCCTCTTCAACCGGTCTTATAAAACCTAGAAATATAGCTAGAAACAGACCGACTTGGGTAGTTGATTCCGTCTCTTTTTTCCTTTCTGGGAGGTTTTACATATAACTCCATTGGTGCATAAGAAAACTCCCATTGATGTTCTTGACTCTACGCGGATGCCGTTTCAGTTGGAGATTTTGTTTTCTTTCAAGATATTCGAGGAAAATCATACACCCAACGAAAAATTTAACCTGGGTTTACTTTTTCCTAAGTAATAGGTCCATCATTTCTTGAGAGAGAACGTCGATAACCCTTCGAAAGAAAAAAAAAATATATAGAAATGTGTTAATTTTGTTTTGATATATTTGTATACTGCATTAATTTTAATTTTCATACTTGTTCGCATTTTCCACGTTAGCTCGGCAGCGTCAGGAACAAACAAAGAAATGGTCTCATTTGTTCACATTCACCCTCTATAGTAATGTATGATGCACCAAAACCACAGCCCTCAAACTAAAACCAGGCCCCACGCACGTTTCCGTGGTTTACCCAGGTAGTTTCACTGATAGCACGTCACCCCCTGTACGCCACATTGTTCCAGTTAGCTGGATCCCGTGTCCGCCTTGCACCCTCCTGCATGTCCAGGCCCCGACCAATTGAAACATTTTCACTCTATCCTTCCATCTACAGTTTGGTCTTCCCTTCTCCCTTTCCCCTCCACTTTCGACATATACATCCTCTTTGTCAACCTCTCCTCATTCATTCTCTCCCTATGTGTAAATCATTTCAGCACACCCTCTTCAGCTCACCCTCTTCAGCTATCTCAACCACACACTTTTCTATCACCACACCTCTCTCTTACCCTTTAATAATTCACTTGGTCAAATAACCTCACACCACATATTATCCTAAAACATTTCATTTCCAGCACTTTCACACTCCTCCGCACAGCCTTGTCTATAGCCCTTGCCTCGCATCCATACATGCATTGCTTGGAGTACTATTCCTACAAACATACCCATTTTCGCTCTCTCTTTCCTCACATTCTTCAAGGCTCCCAGAAGCTTCGCCCCCTCACCCACCCATTGACCCACTTCAGCCTCCAGCTGCTATATTCACTCTCTGTCACCTAAAACACTTCAATTCCTCCAAATTTTCTCCATTCAAACTCACACCTCAACTAAACTGTCCCTCTACCATATATATAGCGTTAATGAGATGGCCTTGATTAGGGCGTTCAGTTGACCGTGCCATCTCAGCAAACATGAAAAAAAAGACATTCCTTTCCTTATTTCTACTTACCTGACGTTCTGTTCCTGCTACTGTCGCAGGAAACCACCCAGGAACCGGGATGTAAAACGTAATTTACCGCCAGATCCTCTTCTCTGGGACCTTCAGAAGTCTTTCCATCAGCAGGGACTTTCCCACACTTGCGAGCATTGACCGATCCGACTGTAGTAGCATTCTGGCTCTGGTTGCGATACTGTAAGAAATATTCGGTTCCTGGCTTTCCTGTGTTTTTGAGTATTTATGAGATTTCTTCGGTTTATGGAGGTTTTACAGTATATCTCAGCTGTGGAGATGGCTTTTCAACAATGCTGTCTTATTATCCTTGAAACAGGGAAGTCATATCTGCTAGTCTGTCTTACAGTGTTAAGTTTTTTGTTGCCTGATCCGTGAGGTACATAGCTGTATGGAAAATTTTGCCTTTTTATGGGATACAGCTTCTCTCCGAACTACAAACTCGATTTTCCATCCAGCCATCGAAAAGTCGTCAACCTATCCTCCGTCTCTCGAAAAGGCAAAAGAAATATCTATTTATATTACACCAGTACTGGTACTATATGCTAGTGCGTGATAATCTAACAAGGCTATAACATGGTAATATACCATTGTTCCAGCGCTGGTCTGGCATCCTGAAGTTCAAGACATCGTTTAGTGTCCCAAGAGCGTAATTGGGGGAGGATGGGTCCAGCGGGATGAAGGCAACAGCACCCGCTACAGAAAGTAGTGCATCAGGTTTGACTACCAAGTACAACACTGATTGCGCTGTAACGGTTTGGACATTTGCAGACATACGATAAAAGTTCTTTCTTATATTGACAATGATTAACAAAGCTGTGGATACTTTAGAGAGCATAATCGTTGAAGAGATGTACCGTCTTGCCTGCGGGTTGTACAAACTATACTCGTTTTACTGTTTAAGTTGGCGAAGAAGCCACGTCCCTCTTCCATAGCTAAGGCAGTTGATTGGTTCATATACATTGTTTATGTCGCTATCCATTTATTCACACTAAGTGTGTTCACATTTTATAATCAGACCTGTTTTTCTGTACAATAGTGTTACAACTTAGAAACATGGAAATTTAAATGATTTTAAGGCATTAGCACCTTAGATAGGATGTTAAAAATGTTAACCATGTATCACAAACGGTCGAAGTCAAGGACAACATCGTTTTCGAATGAAGCCAATTCATTATTTCTTTGTTTTGTAGGAAACATAAAGTCCCAATGCCTTAAAATCATTTAGATTTTTATGTTCCGAAGTTTTAACATTATCATACAGATGAACAGGTCTGATTATAAACTGTAAACACACTTAGTGCGAATAAATGGATAGGGACACAAACGTTGTATATGAACCAATCAGCTACCTTAGCTACGGAAGAGGGGCGTGGCTTCTTCGCCAACTTAGCGAAAGCAATTATTCTTT
Organism: Panulirus argus; assembly: GCA_038088735.1. NCBI lineage: Eukaryota > Metazoa > Arthropoda > Malacostraca > Decapoda > Palinuridae > Panulirus > Panulirus argus. The sequence continues at coordinate 7,844 of JAYMFT010242385.1, read as the reverse complement.
TATAGTATGTGGTTCCTGTGCAAGCCTTCCTTGCGACTATGGGGTGGAGTGGTACAAAAGGGGTGGAAAATGTTATATTTGTACAATGTGACTTAAGATAATTTTTGCGCAAGGAATATTAACAGAAAATGATTTTTTTCGCGTTCGTTTCTCGTAGTTTTGCCCTTTATGAGAGCATCCAGCAGTAGGAGAGCGTAGTGAACGGTCGTATTATTCAGCGTCAGACAAATAATGAAGTTTGAAATTGTTTTGAAGGGACATAATTTATCTTCATTCTCACGTAACCGTTATACAAATCATGCTGGCGAAATACAGCCTTCAACTCGCAAAAACGTTGCAGTTTTGTGAACCGTAGGAAAAAATAATATGCAAATTCACATTATAAAATACACATTCTATTTACTTACAGAACATGTATGAAATTTCGGGTAGTCATGTGATAAAGTATCCTTACTCTTTCTGAACAGGAGTTAGCAAGACGAATAGATAAAAAGAGAGGGTTAGAAATGTTTCTGCATAATCCTATTTTTTTTCGAGAACACTTCATTTACTCCTAACCTTACAGTGATGACATTAACTAGATGTCTATTCCCGAAGGACTACAAGTGAGCAACTTTGTTTTCCCTCTTTCCACAGGGGACATCTGGTTAAGCCACTTTCTGGAAACATCAAGAAACAATTTACCACAAGCCTAAAACTCTGATGATCCAGCGTGGCTGAAACTTTGACATTATTTTATATATATATATATATATATATATATATATATATATATATATATATATATATATCATTTGCCCGGACATTCTTTGGCAGTAGATATATGTCCGTATGTTTATGTATAGTATATACCTCAGAAACGCTTTATATCAGTATATACAATAGGAATATACGCATTTTGATCCAGACAAATCTTACGTTTGGTGGCTAAAGGCAAAGTCTGTAATGTTATCAAAATTGGATTTTCACAGAGTGAAGAAATCGCGTTTGGTGTGACCCTGTAGTTAGGTTGTGTATTTATGAGCTGAGTTAAACGACCCGAGAGTCAAACTGACGACCAATTTCACAGGTTCAGGTCGATGACTCACGTCTCACAGGTTCAGGTCGGTGATCCACGTCTCACAGGTTCCGGTCGACGACCCACGTCTCACGGGTTCAAGTCGACGACCCAGGTCGTGGTTTCAGATCAACGTCCAAGGGCACAGACCCAGCCCGACGACCCAGGTCACAGGGTCACTTAAAAAGCTGGGTGTGGCCGATTGCCACACCCAGCTTTTTACCCCTGATGAACGAGCCAGCGTAATCCAGTTTCAAGTCTTGCCGGTAGGTAGTCTAGCAAAGCTGAAATTCTCGCGTGCATTAACGGTTCGCACTGAATTTCTTGCTGTTGTGTGTTCCCCAAAAGAGACATACTTACTCAGTCTGAGAATTTTCCCTATATTTTTTGATGTTTCTTCGCAAACAATCACCTTCATATCTAGCCATTGCTTATATGTTCACCATTCTGTAACTCTTTGGCAGTTCGAGCCCACAGAACCTGGCAGAGACATATATTGGTCCAAAACGTCTGCATAAGTTCTTTTCGAATGATCTTAAACCTATTGAAAGCTTTCTTCTTATTGGAAGAGTCTCAAGTAACAATTTTGACAACAACCAAGCGCTTCAACGCAAAAGAAATGAGTTAGGAATGTACTCATTTACATCTATAATCATTGTTTCCTGGGGAAAGAATAAATTTGTCTAATATTATCATGTCCTTACATTAGTCATTCATTTTGTGTCTATTTATTCTAGATTCTTTCTTACCATTACGTAATACTTTCTGATTATATCTTTTTTTTCTGATACCCAAGCGTAATGTAGTCCTAAACTTGTTTCTTTTTCCCTCTCTATCTGGGGCAAATGTATCAACTTGAATGCCACTAAAATGTGTCCATAGGTGTCAGATCATATGACCCTTAGTTGCTCCCTTCGGATGTTCTTTAAGCTGTGAGAGAATTACGGTAAGATGTGACTTTCTCTCCTCCTCCTCTCTCTCTCTCTCTCTCTCTCTCTCTCTCTTCCCACTCCTGCCGGCCAAATAAGTCTGGGGAGTGTCCAGATGACGGACCAAGAGAGGAAGTGAGGAAGGAATGCCACCAAGACTAGGCTGCGTCATTAGCCATATCCATTCGCGTGCATCAGAGTCTAACTTTGGTTGACCGGATTGAAATCCGTTGCGAATCTGTTGCTTTTGCCGTCAACTCGAGCTGCGTGTGTCTAAGTAAAGGTTTCATTGCTGACAAATACCCTCTTTACTACTTCTCATTTTTCATTTTCTTCTCTCGATAAGTCACAAGAACGTCCTCTGATCACCATGCAGTTATTCAGTCAGGGTCATTGCTTGGCTTCCGTGCAAAATCTTAGTTACTGTCGGGAATCAGTGTTGGCCAGTAACCCGACCTGTGACCTTTGTCGTCGAGAGAGAACAAAGCCCTACTGACTCCCGCGATTATATACTATCACAGGGTCCTGCGGCACTATGATAATCAACAGAGTGAAATCTAAAGTAATATTAGTGGGAAAGGAAGAGGTGAATAGACGCGTCTCCCGACTCACGAATTCATACACGACGACTGGAACTGGCTCGGCATTTCCACCCGACTCACGAATCCCGACTGAGGCTCGCAGTTGGTTCGACAGTGCTAAGCGGGTCTCGGGGATCTTCACGAGGACCGAGCACAGGTAATTGAAGGTCTCCTGAGCGAAGCGCTGTACATAGGTCTTAGCTTCTTAGCATGTCAACTCGAACTCCCGTGATGCACTCTTGAGAGCTTAGGAATGCACATTATAGGACACGAGTTAGGGGCATCCCACTGAATGCTGAAAAAGGCAAATGAAAAATAACGTAAACTAAGGTTTAAGAGAGTCCTTGAGAACGCTATGTTCTTTCAAAAGCATTTTAGCCTAATAGGTTATCGTGATTAGAAGGTGTATCTCGATTTAGCGATTTCCATTATTGGTTCCAAGCCCTAAAATCATGAGCTATAAATTGCAGGATGTAGTGTATTGATACATATACCTTTTTTACCGGCCAGTAATTCACATACGATAAAGCAGAATTGGATTCTTGACGTATTTGAGGAAAAAGGAAGTGCCATAAATTTCACATTTCGACAGAATTGTAGGTTCATTTCCACGTTTTTCACAAGTATAGTTAGCTTCTTAATCGAGGTGAATACTGAAGGAATGGTCGTGCTTAGATGGCTAAAGTTGAAACACACACACACACACACACACATACACACACACACACACACACACACACACACACACACACATTCAAAGAACACAGGTCCGAACGAGTTCGAATCTTTGGCGCAGCTGTTGACCCACAGCCACCCGAGCTGTTTATCCCCCCCCTCCATTTATGGCTGGTCGGTAAATGGGTACCTGGATTAGGATTGATGTGTGTGTGTGTGTGTGTGTGTGTGTGTGTGTGTGTGTGCTTTCACATAAAAGTAAAAACATGGCGTACATACAAGGTTAAGAGACGGAGCAACACGAGTGTGAAACTCCCTGTAACACCCATCAGTGGAAAAAAGTGATCTCTAATTTATACAGAGGAGAAGGTTGGTTGCACTGAGTGTATCTGGACTACCGGAAAGCATTTGACGCTGCGCCGCATAGGAGGCTGGTTAGGGAGGTTGGATCTTCAGGCGAGAAATAGAGGGTAGCCTCCATCTATCGATAAAAGATTATCGTGTTAAAAAGAAAAATTACCCATGTCAAGGGAACTTTATTAAGATAGGCTGGGTCAACAGTGGCGTGACGCAGGATGCATTCCTAAGGCAATAGGGTAGACAGGAATGCTTTGTGGAAGGTGTTCGAATAGATGGTGAGGGAAGAAAGTTTCTGGAACCAGTGCGGAGTTTTTATCAAGAGAATTACGCGTGTGTGCGAGTAGGAAGAGAGGATGGTGAGCGTTTCCATGTGAAAGTGGTGGATGTGCGGCAAAGTTGTGTGATGTCACCATGGCTGTTTAATCTGATTATGGATGGGGTAACGAAGGAGGTAAATGGGAAGATTTTGTGTCGAGGGGAAGGTGGTCAGCAGTCTGTTAGTACCTGAAAGGTGAGTGAGTTCTTGTTTGCCGATGACCCGGCGCTAGTGGTAGATTCTGCCGAAGTGGCTTTCTTTGTTTGGTAAAGGGGAGAGGAAAAAAAAGGTTATTCGATTTATCAAAGGAGAGTTTAGTTCGAGTGTGAGTTTGAATGGTGAGATCATGGAGGAAGAGACGTGTTTTAGATATCTGGGAGTGGACAAGCAAGCCATTGGCACCATGGTAGCTGAAGTGAATAATATGGTGGGTGAGAGGATAAGTGAGAGAGGATGACTAAGAGGGTATACATGTCAGAAGTAGAGGGAACAAGGATAAGGGGGAACAAAGATGAAGGTGGAAGGATGCAGTGAAAGGTGCTCTGTGGGATCGGTGGCCTGAATATGCAAGAAGGTGTAAGACGTGCAAGGAATAGAGCAAAAATAGGAGCGACAGGAGGCGATGCGCTGTCCATGTGTTGAACCAGGGTTTGTGAAACGATCAAGTGAAACCACGGTATGGTCTCTGGTGCCTGGTTGTGGGCTCTGGGTTAGGTGCGTTATATATGACAGCTAGGGAGTGGATGTGAACCAATTTCTTGTCTTTTCCGGACGGTACCTTGATAGATTGACATAGGAGGATGGCAGGTGGGCCCTAGTGGGTCCCAGTGACCCAGATAGACCCCATCCCGTCAGAGGGGGAGGGAGGTCTGTGATACATCATGATATATGATTACAGGAAAGTCAGTGATGCTGACGGCAACATAGATAACAACATCTGTGTAATACAAAGCAAGTTACCGCAGCGATGGCTGCAACCGAAAATGTCCACATTAAGTGGTGGGGACTTGGACTCTGACGCCATCACAGCCTCATTATATGCAGCTCATAAGCCGAAAACAACGAGTTAATTAACCCGTCGGAGGAACCACTGTACACAGCACACCACACACGACACAGGTCACAGCGTGCGGAGACGGGCAGCCACAGCCCGACTGCCAAGCTGTGCATAAACCGTATCGACCGAGGGTGTCGACCACGTCCCTCGCTGAGAGACCCATTAACAAGATGAATGGCCTTTCCCTGGGGGTCTCGTCCATTACTAAACCTTCACCACTGACTCCAGGAAGGTCCTTTAACGAAGTCTCCTCTTGGCCTCTCCACTATTGTCTCCTGTTGGCCTCTCCACTTTTGTCTCCTGCTGAGTCCTCCACTGGTGTCCCCTGCTAGGTCCTCCGCTAGTGTCTTCTGCTGGATACTCCAATAGTGTCTCCTGCTGGGCTGGATTCTCCAATAGTGTCTCCTGCTGGGTCCTCTTCCATTGTCTCCTGCTAAGTCCTCTACTAGTGTCACCTGCCGAGTCCTCGTAAAATGTTTCTTGGTAACAGTGTACAAAGAAAGATATCCGAACCATGTCAGCGCACCGTCTTCAGTTCTCTTAACCACTCTTCTTACTACCACACCTCTCTGTCACCCTGTCATTTTTTCACTCGACCAACTCTCTTCACATCAAGTTTTGTCTGCAAACATTTCATTTCCAACATGTTTACTCTCCTCCTCACAATGTCATCCATGGCCCACACCTCTCATTCGTACAGCACCGTTGGGAACAATATAATATCAAACACATATTTCTGCCACCACAGACAGTAACCTCTCCTTCCACGGTTTCATCAATTCGCCCAGGATCTTTGCTCCTTTACTCACCCTATGACTCACTTCAATTTCCTTCGTTCCATTCGGTCCCGTGCCCATTCCCGTCTAAAACACTTCACTTCCCCCAAGTTCTTTCTACTCGAACGTACTCACGAACTAACCTGTCTCTTTCCCCTGCTGAACCTAATGACCTTGTTTTTATTCATATTCACACTCACCTCTCTCCTTTCCAACACTCAGAAACCAACTTTTGTACTTTCTCACTCGAATCTGTCGTTAGGTATCACTAACTAGCTCACCTCTGAGCTCCTCCCTCCTTATAGACTGCAGGGCTGGCCCTGTCCCCACACCATCGCATTCCGCTCCCTCACCACCCCATCCAGAAACAGATTAAACAGCCATGGTGACATCACTCACCCCTGCCATACACTCAGCTTCACTTGGAACCCCACACCCTCCTCTCCTCGTACTAGCACATACGGCTTATTCTCTTGGTGAGGACTCCTCACTGCTTCTGGTAGCTTTCCTCCTAAACCATATACTCGTACCAACTTCCACAAAGCTTCTTTAACAGCCCCGTTATACACTTCCTTTACATAAATGCCACATATGCAAATCCTTCTGGTTCTCTATCTCCCACATAATCTTCAAAGCAGACACTTGATCCATACAACCTCTACCACTCCTGAAACCACAATTTTCTTCTTCAGTCTGATGCTCTGTGTATGCCGCCCACTCTCCCAAACAACATACCAGGTACATTGAAGGACAGAATTCTGTTCCCACTTTTATCTGATTATAACCTACATATGGCGAAACTAATGAAAGGCTTCCCTTGGCTACATCATGGCATTTGGCAAGCCTGTCTACAATTAAGCTTCATATGTGTTGCCATACAGCTGTACTAAATTCAATCATGTTAAAGAAATAATCCCTATTTAGTCTTAGTGAAAAGTTATAGGTAAATATACGGAAAAGATAAGAAAACTCAATTTTTTTTTTACCATTTTCTTAGGAAATTCAGTGACGTGTGTGGAAGCGCTGCTTAGAGATAACAACTGTCCGTATTATTGCGAGGAAGAGCACACCGGAATGCTCGTCATTCACGAGATATTTTTCACCGAACCGCAGGAACGGACTTTTGTCTCTCACTGTACACTCAGCAACCTTAGACCTCTGTAAATCAAACATCCACTTTTATCCTCCCTTACCGTATTAAAGCGGCAGTGTACAGGAGCTCCGACAGCCCTCAAAGGCTCTTCGTCTAAAATCCAAACTAGCCAGTCAGCAACACAGTCACCATCTTTTCTCAAGGAATTCAACTGCTAACCCAGTCACTCCAGCCGCTCTGCTACACTTCATTCTATGCAAAGCTCTCGCGACCTCCACTCTTTTCACCCAACCGCTTGCCATGAATGTCTCGCTTCGCATACCTCCGCATCCGCCATCCCATCATCCAACACATTCGTCATCGAACGCATTCAACAGTCCTTCAGAATACTCGCTCGACATCTCCTATTCACCTCATCGCTGCCTGTTGTCGCATCCTCCCCTTCACTGTTGCTTCCATTTGCTCTCTTTGTCTTTCCTCACACTTTTCACCACCTTCCAAACCATTTCATTACTCTCCCTGATATTTTTGCTGATACTCGCTCACCTCAACTCTCGTCATCCCTCTTTCTTTCAGCCCCTGCACCTGCCTGTTAACCTCCTGCATAGCTGTTCAGCGAGGGAATGCATGTTGGAGCAGCTGCTCTCGTCTCTCTATAAAGGAACTTGAGTTAAACAATCTTTGATATTAAATCACAATTATAAAACTTTAAAACTGCGTTATATTTCAAAATACAGTCCACGCTTATATGTATCTCTCCTCGGAAAACTTTTTGTACTTTTATTCATATCTAAATGAAAAAAAAAAATTGAGAAAAGGGATGGCAAAGGCAAAAAATATTTGTCATCGAAAATTGTTTCTTTGACTAATTTTCCATCTCTTCCTTAAGGCTATGGGCTCTTTACTTTGAACTAGAAGTTGCGACCAATATATATATATATATATATATATATATATATATATATATATATATATATATATATATATATATATATATTTT